>CM061531.1:267592404-267634519 GCA_030545055.2 Neoaliturus tenellus
AATAAATTAAATGTTCGTATTATGTCGTACATGCGGGGAAACCTTAAATCAGAGTGATTGCCTACATGAGAGCGAGGAACGGGCTATAGTAGGGACGTGGACAATGGATGAGATACGGAAGGTTGTAGAGAAAGGCTATACCATCCTAGACATGTACGAGTTATGGGAATACCGAGTGGCCACCTATGAAAACGGGGGCTTATTCACCGACTTTATTAACAAATTTTTAAAAATGAAACAAGAGGCATCAGGGTTCCCCTCTTGGTGTAAGACTGAACAAGACCAAAGGACCAGTATATCATGGAGTATTTTTAAACATGAAGGAGTTCAACTTGAGAAAGTCAAAATTGCTAAGAATGCTGGCCTCCGATCAGTTGCTAAATTAATGTTGAACTCATTTTGGGGTAAATTCGGGCAAAGGGAAAATATGACTAAAACATCGATTATACGGGATTCTAAGGAATTTTTTCAGATTGCTAACCCAGCCTGGAGGAAGAGTAAATTTAATCCAAATCATAAACGAAGAAGTACTCCTCGTAAATTGGCAAATTATTGACGAGGCTAGTGAACCCTTGAGGACCGTGAATGTTGTGATTGCAGCTTATACCACGGCCCACGCCAGACTTAAGTTATATGGAACATTTGGAATCCCTAGGAGGCCAGGTATTATACTACGACACGGACAGCTGTGTTTATTACTATCGGGACGGCCTGTATAGAGTTAACACTGGTGATTACCTGGGAGAAATGACAGACGAAACTTGCCAAGGACTACGGTCCAGGTTCCTATATAGTCGAGTTTGTGTCCGGAGGCCCTAAAACCTATGCCTATCTTGTGTATTCCACAAAACCAAAATAAATTAGTTTCTGTATGTAAGATCAAGGGACTAACCTTGAATATTAAGACGTCAAAAGATGTGAATTTTGATACATTAAAAGAAATGGTCCTCAACGAAGCCACTCAAGTACTGGAAATCAATTTATGTCTCCCCAGGGCTTTGGTAGTGGCAAAAGCGTATGCAAAAAAATGACCCCCAACTGGAACTTATTCGAAATCATTCTCCTTCCAACCCCCGTACTGGTCGGACGTGTTTCCTCTTATTAACAGACAGACATGGCGGTATTTCTGAAATTTTTGTCAAAGAGAAAGTTAAATGAAAATGCCAAATTTTGCATTACTTCTTTTGAGTATAAGTTTCTTCTTACAGGTCAGAATAGAGACATGCGAATGGCCTCTAGTATTTTCAGAGCATATAGTTGATCAAATTACGGAAAATGCTCCTTCAAAACGCTCATATTGGCATAACAATAAAACTAGGAAAAGATTTCAGGTCATATACCATTCATGTCTCTGGTTAAATTGGACTCCAACCGTTTTCGATGAATATTTTGAAAAAATATTTCGTGGAGTCGAAATGCTATCGGGCACTTTAAATGTAGAAGTGTCACTTGTCGCAATTCCAAGTTGTTACATCAAATAGATGAAATAAATAGACTTTGCAGAGTAATTAGCCATCATTATTGTACATACTTTTCTTTTCTAATGTAGTTATCGATATGGAATATTGTAAATTTGTGTTAGCGTTTTGTATTAAATATTACGTTTATAAATAGAGCTTTTCTGAATGGCTTACACAATCTGGCCTGTAAATGCGGTACAACCCAAGCATTCTCCCCTCATTTGGAAGCACATATATATATAGACTAATACGGCTTAGCGCTTCCTTGCTGGGCTTCTATATAATTTTTATAGCTTTAAAACTGGGGCGTTAAATAGCGAGTACTGACCGTACATTTATGTATGAATGTGAGGGCCTAGTAAATTGAGGCGCCCCGACCCGAGGAGGGTTCGGGCTACTCCTTGGAAACGGTCCTGAGGTCCCTGGCGCGGCTGACGAAAAGGCCCGTAAACCTCTGTATGAATGTGAGGGCCTAGTAAATTGAGGCGCCCCGACCCGAGGAGGGTTCGGGCTACTCCTTGGAACGGTCCTGAGGTCCCTGGCGCGGCTTGACGAAAAGGCCCGTAAAACCTCTGTATGAAGTCAAAAGTAAACTACGCTTCCTTCGACCACGTTAAAATTGAACCTCATGGAAGGCCATGTAGATTGAGGCGTTGGGGTCTGAGGAAGGCCCTGACTACTCCTTCGAACGGTCTGACGTGAATGGTTTGTAATATCTCACAGCATATAGTAATGTGAGGGGACAGTCTAGAGAAGGAAGCTCTACGCCACAATAAAAGCATTTAACATGTTGTGGGGGGTGTGATTGATGTACCACATGTACAGCTTGGTTGTATCAATATATTTTATACATCATATTATAGGCACTTTTGCAATCAAAACAGCTCTCAAAGTGGATTATTTCGCCAAAACACCACTTTAAAAAGACGTATCCAGGCCCGTAGAGGAGAACCTAGACCCATAGAAGGGAACCTAGGCCCTCGTAGGGGAACCACATCATGGTTAATGTTTTTTACATGAGCCATGATAAAAGTCAACGCCATGGAGCTGGGAAGTACCACCTCGAAAGAGCTCTGGTCCATGGGAGGAAATCTTCCTGAGCTGTTTTGATAGTTGAGTATCCTCCAAAATTAAAAGACTAGTATACATCACGCGTGAGCTTGAATACATGTGGTCAAATTACATAATAAAAGTGAGAACACATGGTCAACAGTTTGGAAAATTTCCCGCCAAAAACAGTTCGCCATCTTGATACACGTGGTCAAACACATGATAAAAGTGAGGTTAGAAAAACGTGGTCAAAAGTTTGGAAAATTTCCCGCCATCTTGACTCACGTGGTCAAACACGTGGTAAAAGTGAGGTTAGAAACACGTGATCAAAAATTTGGGAATCTCCCACCAAAGCAGTTGTCATCTTGGAAAAGGGGCGTTCTTGACCTATATGGTCAAACACGTGGTAAAAGTGAGGTTAGAACACATGGTCAAACAGTTTAGAATTTCCCGCCAAAACAGCCACCATCTTGACTCACGTAGGCAAAACACGCGTTAAAAAGTGAGGTTTAGAACACGTGATCAAAAGTTAGGTTAGGAAATTTCCCGCCAAAACAGCCGCCATCTTGGAAAAAGGGGCGTGGCCTACACCACGTGACTGATGACGTCATCGGTCAACAATTTGAAGAAACATTTAGGTGAAGTTAGGTTATAATTGGTTGGCTTAAGTTAGGTTTTCACTCTCACTTACCCTTGCTTTTAGCCTTGTTTTATACTTATTACAAATACTTATTTCTAAAACTTTCTAAGTAGCCTAGTTAAGTATTTTGCGAGAGTGAAACCTAACTTAAGCCAACCAATTATAACCTAACTTCACCTAAATGTTTCTTCAAATTTGTGACCGATGACGTCATCAGTCACGTGGTGTAGGCCACGCCCCTTTTCCAAGATGGCGGCTGTTTTGGCGGGAAAATTTCCTAACCTAACTTTTGATCACGTGTTCTAACCTCACTTTTTAACGCGTGTTTGCCTACGTGAGTCAAGATGGTGGCTGTTTTGGCGGGAAAATTCTAAACTGTTGACCATGTGTTCTAACCTCACTTTTACCACGTGTTTGACCATATAGGTCAAGAACGCCCCTTTTCCAAGATGACAACTGCTTTGGTGGGAGATTCCCAAATTTTTGATCACGTGTTCTAACCTCACTTTTACCACGTGTTTGACCACGTGAGTCAAGATGGCGGGAAAATTTCCAAACTTTTGACCACGTTTTCTAACCTCACTTTTATCATGTGTTTGACCACGTGTATCAAGATGGCGACTGTTTTGGCGGGAAATTTCCAAACTGTTGACCATGTGTTCTCACTTTTATTATGTAATTGACCACATGTATCAAGCTCACGCGTGATGTATACTAGTCTTTAATTTTGGAGGATACTCAACTATCAAAACAGCTCAGGAAGATTTCCTCCCATGGACCAGAGCTCTTTCGAGGTGGTACTTCCCAGCTCCATGGCGTTTGACTTTTATCATGGCTCATGTAAAAAACATTAACCATGATGTGGTTCCCCTACGAGGGCCTAGGTTCCCCTTCTATGGGTCTAGGTTCTCCTCTACGGGCCTGGATACGTCTTTTTAAAGTGGTGTTTTGGCGAAATAATCCCACTTTGAGAGCTGTTTTGATTGCAAAAAGTGCCTATAATATGATGTATAAAAATATATTGATACAACCAAGCTGTACATGTGGTACATCAATCACACCCCCACAACATGTTAAAATGCTTTATTGTGGCGTAGAGCTTCCTTTCTCTAGACTGTCCCCTCACATTACTATATGCTGTGAGATATTACAAACCATTCACGTCAGACCGTTCGAAGGAGTAGTCAGGGCCTTCCTCAGACCCCAACGCCTCAATCTACATGGCCTTCCATGAGGTTCAATTTTAACGTGGTCGAAGGAAGCGTAGTACTTTGACTCATACAGAGGTTTACGGGCCTTTTTCGTCAGCCGCGCCAGGGACCTCAGGACCGTTTCCAAGGAGTAGCCCGAACCCTCCTCGGGTCGGGGCGCCTCAATTTACTAGGCCCTCACATTCATACAGAGGTTTACGGGCCTTTTCGTCAGCCGCGCCAGGGGACCTCAGGGACCGTTCCAAGGAGTAGCCCGAACCCTCCTCGGGTCGGGGCGCCTCAATTTACTAGGCCCTCACATTCATACATAAATGTACGGTCAGTACTCGCTATTTAACGCCCCAGTTTAAAGCTATAAAAATTATATAGAAGCCCAGCAAGGAAGCGCTAAGCCGTATTAGTCTATATATATATGTGCTTCCAAATGAGGGGAGAATGCTTGGGTTGTACCGCATTTACAGGCCAGATTGTGTAAGCCATTTCAGAAAGCTCTATTTATAAACGTAATATTTAATACAAAACGCTAACACAAATTTACAATATTCCATATCGATAACTACATTAGAAAAAGAAAAAGTATGTACAATAATGATGGCTAATTACTCTGCAAAGTCTATTTATTCATCTATTTGATGTAACAACTTGGAATTGCGACAAGTGACACTTCTACATTTAAAGTGCCCGATAGCATTTCGACTCCACGAAATATTTTTTTTCAAAATATTCATCGAAAACGGTTGGAGTCAATTTAACCAGAGACATGAATGGTTATATGACTTGAATCTTTTCCTAGTTTTATTGTTATGCCAATATGAGCGTTTGAAGGAGCATTTTCCGTAATTTGATCAACTATATGCTCTGAAAATACTAGAGGCCATTCGCATGTCTCTATCTGACCTGTAAGAAGAAACTTATACTCAAAAGAAGTAATGCAAAATTTGGCATTTTCATTTAACTTTCTCTTTGACAAAAAATTTCAGAAATACCGCCATGTCTGTCTGTTAATAAGAGGAAACACGTCCGACCAGTACGGGGGTTGGAAGGAGAATGATTTCGAATAAGTTTCCAGTTGGGGGTCATTTTTTTGCAATACGCTTTTGCCACTACCAAAGCCCTGGGGAGACATAAATTGATTTCCAGTACTTGAGTGGCTTCGTTGAGGACCATTTTCTTTTAATGTATCAAAATTCACATCTTTTTGACGTCTTAATATTCAAGGTTAGTCCCTTGATCTTACATACAGAAACTAATTTATTTTGGTTTGTGGAATACACAAGATAGGCATAGGTTTTAGGGCCTCCGGACACAAACTCGACTATATAGGAACCTGGACCGTAGTCCTTGGCAAGTTCGTCTGTCATTTCTCCCAGGTAAATCACCAGTGTTAACTCTATACAGGCCGTCCCGATAGTAATAAACACAGCTGTCCGTGTCGTAGTATAATACCTGGCCTCCTAGGGATTCCAAATGTTCATATAACTTAAGTCTGGCGTGGGCCGTGGTATAAGCTGCAATCACAACATTCACGGTCCTCAAGGGTTCACTAGCCTCGTCAATAATTTGCCAATTTACGAGGAGTACTTCTTCGTTTATGATTTGGATTAAATTTACTCTTCCTCCAGGCTGGGTTAGCAATCTGAAAAAATTCCTTAGAAATCCCGTATAATCGATGTTTTAGTCATATTTTCCCCTTTGCCCGAATTTACCCCAAAATGAGTTCAACATTAATTTAGCAACTGATCGGAGGCCAGCATTCTTAGCAATTTTGACTTTCTCAAGTTGAACTCCTTCATGTTTAAAATACTCCATGATATACTGGTCTTGGTCTTGTTCAGTCTTACACCAAGAGGGGAACCCTGATGCCTCTTGTTTCATTTTTAAAAATTTGTTAATAAAGTCGGTGAATAAGCCCCCGTTTTCATAGGTGGCCACTCGGTATTCCCATAACTCGTACATGTCTAGGATGGTATAGCCTTTCTCTACAACCTTCCGTATCTCATCCATTGTCCACGTCCCTACTATAGCCCGTTCCTCGCTCTCATGTAGGCAATCACTCTGATTTAAGGTTTCCCCGCATGTACGACATAATACGAACATTAATTTATTGTTCATTTTAGCAGGGAGTACGGGATGGTAGAGATCCCAAGGTGGCAGGATTTTACATTTCAACAGGCCTTCAACATCAAGGCCACGTGCTCTGCACTCCTCGTTACCTATATAAATTTTTGGATGGCCAATGGGATATTTACAGTATTTATTTACATAAGGGTAAAGAGAGCAAACGTCTACATACTGAATCGTTTCACCCTCCTCGCATTTATAGTAGGCTTTGGCATTGCCTGTCCTGCCTCCAAAGAACGAATCTCTTGGGTTGAGCGGGAGATTGTTCAAAATTGGTAGTTTATTAAGATGATCTAGCTTATTTTCCTTCTTCAGCCTGCTAAACTCACATTCCCACATTTCTACAATATTATAGTCAGAAAGTTTATCAATTTTGGATTTTGTTCTCTCATATCTAATGTGGAGAGTGTCAGAGGGATCCTCCTTCAGTGGTTCTTCCCTTCTGTATGGGTAGCATTTGGGACAGCCATGCCAATAGCATCCGTGGAATTCATAGATGTTCTCTCCATCAAACCCATCTACTTTTAGCCCATTAATTTTGGCTTCTTTGCCCCGGCCTGCATGCTGAATCTTAATTCCACGTTTCTCTTCCTCCCAAGTCAACCACTGCAATGCAGCAGCTGATTGAGTGTCGGAAAAACGATACCCACCTTTTGGAATCAAGCCAATTGTATCAGGTTTTAGGAAATTTCTACGGAAAGCCAGGTTGCACGCACTGGCTATAGTTATCGCTTCAAGGAATGGGTCCACGTTGCATTGCTCAAGAAGTAAGGCTCTAAATTTAATACAGGCTTGGGCCAAAATCTCGACATCTGAAATGCAATATTCTAAAATTTCTTTTTGAAAGTCAAATTTGTGATCTTCTGCAACTCGCTCATCATACCACTTTTCAAAAGCTGAGTGGGACTCTTCAAACATAGAGTCTGGACAGTAAAACTCCTTGGCTGGCATAGGGCCTACATAATTTTGATTGGCCAATGTGTTAAAAAGATGTGGGAAATAGCCTTTCTTTTTCTCTGGAGGCAGGTCAAACGCTTTAGGGAGTGCAGAGAGGGACATGGGGAAGTAGCTAAGTGAATCAATAAACCTTACATTATCTACTTCAATTAGGATTGCTTTAGTTCCCCGAGAAGTTACGTTTGGAACAAATTTAGTTTCCTCCATCAAGTACTTTAAGATAAACTGAAAGTCAAAGCCCTGTCCATTATGGGCGATCACACATACAGTCTTAAAAGTTTTCCTCACCTGCATGACATAGTCCATAAATTGTTTTACGGGGTCTTCTTTAAATATATTTTGCCTTTTCGAACAAGTTTCACACTCATTTCCGTTAATACATTTAAAGCAGTACTGTTGGGACACACATAAGTTGACTCTATGAACTTTAGTTTCACTATCGGAAGCCAGTGATTCGTCTTGGCGGGTCTCCAAATCAAAGAATATAAATAAGAAATCGCGATCTTTAGGGGTTTGCTTGTCTACACGCATAAAACATTGGTGGTCAGCTGGTTTATAGTCTTTACAAGTATTACAAAACACCTCTCCACATACATGAGCCGATTTGCGTTTTGTTGGAAAGACCAGTTTTTGGCAATAATGGCAAAATTTAATCATTTTACAAACTTGACCACGATGGGCTATCAAACACTGCTCATTTTTAAAGTGGCGATGGCAAAATCGACAAGTAAGGCCTCCATGCTCAAGCTTACATGGAAGAGATATAGAGTGACATGATGTGCATTTATTAGAGCAGCGATGTTCAAACTTATTGTTGGAAGGGACATGGCACGCCTCACAGTAGTAGCCACAAGCAAAAGCGGCGGTGAGACTAGTAATTACATTATAATGGCCATTATGGAAAAGCAAGTTAATTTTAAGGTTAGCATCTTCGCTGCCACCAGAAAAGTATACATCGCGGCCTTTCGAGTTGTAGTTGTAAACAGTTATTCTGTACTTTTTAAGATGGGCTTGAAGCTTCTCAAGCTCAGGAATGCCTGCACCTTCCTCAGGGATCTCTACCCTCGCCTTTGCAATTAATTTTTTTTGCTTTACAGGTTTGCCTAAGGCCTTTATCCTTTCGAATAAGTTCCAGTTGGGGGTCATTTTTTGCATACGCTTTTGCCACTATCAAAGCCCTGGGGAGACATAAATTATCTTTGTTTTTTATGACAACGATCCCCTGCCTCGCCTTACACTCTTCTTCAAAAGTATTGTAAAATCCAGGGCGTTTTCTAGCACCACGACCTACAGGCACGTTGACTCTCACCACATCAACTCTAAATGTATCAGTTGATTTGATATTTTCAGAGTTTGATTGGACAATTCCTCCAAAAATACTCCACAGTACATCGCTGTTAACTTCAGAGGCTGGACGTGGAACTACATACCCTGACTCTTTTGTTTTCAAATTAATGCTATCTAAAGTAAAGCCAAGGTAATCATTAGGGTGGCATTCGGATTTCGCTCTCTCAACTATTTGAGCAAATCCCTGCCTAAGCCATTCAAATTCAGACGTTCCGGCTGGGGGGTTTGTAAACTTAAAAATAGTTTTAAGACCATACAGCCTGAATTTTTTTATGTACCACTGGTCTTCGCTAATGAAATGGATTGGTTCAGCCATATTTTGAGAACCCATTTTAGAAGACGATTCCATTTTTATAAAAATACTAAGCTTATTATGAAGAGAAAATGGGATTTTTATAGTAAAATTGAGGTTATGCTACCCGCACGTCTGTACAGTACCACGTCTGAGACTAAAGCAATAGAGCTGATAACTATAACTTTATAAAAAATCACTAAGGGACCACTCTGGTATTACTATATGTACAGTAAAAGTACAATCAAAAGTGAGGTTATGTTACGCAAGACCGACACGTCTGTACAGTATCACGTCTGGAACCAAACTAAACCGATAGAGCTGATAGCTATGATTTTATAAAGGCTCACTAGGGACTTTAAATTTACTAATATATTGCTAGAGTGCAAGTGTAGTATAAGATTATGTTACGCAAGACCGGCACGTCTGTACAGTATCACGTCTGGAAAGACACTGAAGCAATAGAGCTGATAGCCCAGGTTTTATAGAGACTCACTATGGACTGGTATTACTATATGTACAGTAAAAGTACAATAAAAAGTGAGGTTATATTACACGCACGTCTGTACAGTACCACGTCTGGAACTGAAGCAATAGAACTGATAGCTCTGGTTTTATAGAGACTCACTATGGACTGGTATTACTATATGTACAGTAAAAGTACAATGAAAAAGTGAGGTTATGTTACACACACGTCTGTACAGTACCACGTCTGGAACTGAAGCAATAGAACTGATAGCTCTGGTTTTATAGAGACTCACTATGGACTGGTATTACTATATGTACAGTAAAAGTACAATCAAAAGTGAGGTTATGTTACACGCACGTCTGTACAGTACCACGTCTGGAACTGAAGCAATAGAACTGATAGCTCTGGTTTTATAGAGACTCACTATGGACTGGTATTACTATATGTACAGTAAAAGTACAATCAAAAGTGAGGTTATGTTACACGCACGTCTGTACAGTACCACGTCTGGAACTGAAGCAATAGAACTGATAGCTCTGGTTTTATAGAGACTCACTATGGACTGGTATTACTATATGTACAGTAAAAGTACAATCAAAAGTGAGGTTATGTTACACGCACGTCTGTACAGTACCACGTCTGGAACTGAAGCAATAGAACTGATAGCTCTGGTTTTATAGAGACTCACTATGGACTGGTATTACTATATGTACAGTAAAAGTACAATGAAAAAGTGAGGTTATGTTACACCCACGTCTGTACAATACCACATCTGAGACTAAAACAATAAAACTGGTAATTATAGAGACTCACTATGGACTGGTATTACTATATGTACAGTAAAAGTACAATCAAAAGTGAGGTTATGTTACACGCACGTCTGTACAGTACCACGTCTGGAACTGAAACAATAGAGCTGATAGCTCTGGTTTTATAGGGGTTCAGCAGGCCCCCTGTATACTGCATACTATAATTTTTACTAATAAAATACTAAAGTGCAGTGTAAGGTTATGTTACACGAGACCTACACATCTGTACAGTATCACGTCTGAGACTGAAGCAATAGAGCTGATAACTGTAACTTTATAGAAAATCACTAAAAGACTGGTATTATTATATATACAGCAAAAGTACAATCAAAAGTGAGGTTATGTTACGCAGGACCAGCTGAGTTACATTATAAACTGCTATGTATTTCCCTTCAATAAAATTGTACTAGTATCTGCTAACTTATAAAGACTGCTCACCCTCTGTCTTAGAAGTATAAGGATTTTTCTTTAAGATAATACCATAACACTATACTGCCTCCTAAGTATTGATCTGCTATTGAGAAGGTAGAGCCCTGCGCCAGCAGGCCTGTAGGCCTCTATCTGTTATTTTAAGATGTTTTTTATTTTTTAATATGTCTGACCTTGACCACTACACTCTTCTTAACAAATACTTAGAGACTCAAAGGAACAGTCATACACCAGCAGGGGATAAAAATTAATAGTTGTATGTTTTTTTTATTTTTCACAGTTGTGACCTTGAATCTGGGAAGTGATGCTTAGCATTTTATTACATACTAACACTACACATATACACATACCAAGTTTAAAGAAAATCCATAGTGCCATTCTCAAGATAAAAAATAAAACTTTTTTGCGCCTTCATTTTTTGGATACCTTGTGCCATGCATTTTTAAATACCAACTAAGTGTACACACATACCAAGTATGAAGTTAATACATGAAGCCATTCCTAAGATATGATTTTTCAAAGTTTTGCCCCTTCATTGCCCCCTTCATTTTTTGGATGCAACCCACAACATTTTGGTTAATTTTGTTATTTTAGGGTACCTACCCTCCAGGGGCACCTCTACTTCGTAGAAGGTGGTTTTTTGAGGTCCCCAGACCCCTAGGACACACCATTTTCGAGATATTTGCGTTTTTTAAACTTTTAAGCCAAAATTTTCATGTTTTTCACTTTATATAGTATAATATGCACTTTATTTAGGTGTTGTACATCATTTTACATATTCTAAACTTTATATAGTATTGTGTACACTTTATATAGTATGACCCCAGCGATCCATATGGTCTTGTTCCCCATGATGACAGAAAAAACCGCTGACGATTGGCGCTAAAATTAGGCAAAATTGGCGCGGACACCGCAATGACGTCACAGAAAAACAGCTGACGTCGGCGCGAACATGTCACTTTATATAGTATTGTGTACACTTTATATAGTATGACCCCAGCGATCCATATGGTCTTGTTCCCCATGATGACAGAAAAAACCACTGACGATTGGCGCTAAAATTAGGCAAAATTGGCGCGGACACCGCGATGACGTCACAGAAAAACAGCTGACGTCGGCGCGAACATGTCACTTTATATAGTATTGTGTACACTTTATATAGTATGACCCCAGCAATCCATATGGTCTTGTTCCCCATGATGACGTCACAGAAAAACAGTCAAATTGGCGCGAACGTCGCCATCTTGGTGACGTCACAAAAAACAGCTGACGTCGTCGATGACGTCACAAAAAACAGCTGACGTCGCCGATGACGTCACAAAAAAAGACGCCGCCATCTTGGAAAAAATGGCGCGAACGCCGCCATCTTGATGACGTCACCGTGACGTCACAGAAAAAAATTGGCGCATGCGCACGCCGTTTTTTGTCCCCATTCCCCGCCAACCCTACTCACCTGCATAGAAAACAAAAAAGTGCAGGCATTTCAGGCGAGGAGAACTATCAGTTAATTGCTGATCTCCCTCCACTAAAAGCCATACGATAATTGTTATTGCTACTTTAAATATTTCGAACATCTCAAAATTTTGATATATCAGTAGTTTGGTTGTTATCGGTACTAAGAGTATTAAAACTACGATCATATCTAATTATTAATTCAGTTTCCTTTTCGACACATTTGGACCTTTTATAATGTGGGAAATATTCTTTTTGCTTCCCCTCTTAATTTGAAGCAATTAGTGGCAAAAGGACGCCCCTACCCACCCCGCCCAGTGGAATGACGGTTAACAGCTATTAAACAAAGCCAAGCAATAAAGCTTAACTTAATGTACTTTAACTTTACAAGTCCTGATTTCAAAAGGGTTTTAATTTGTTTTTCTTTGTGTTTATACATTTATTTAACGCCACTAAATAATATGAAAAGGTTTAAAAAAAAGTACAAATAGTCTTTTTGAGGGTTTTAAATTTACATTTTATTATTCTTCTTTACAAAATAAATTGATTTGATATATCCAACACATGGTAGACAAAATTTTATCTCATACTTTAATACATTGACTGATTGTTCGATCAAACTATTTTCCGTAAAATAATGTTGGATTTTTTTCCTATGATCGAGGGTTTTGACCACGAGGAATCGATTCAAAGTTCATATTCCACCCGTTTAACACAGGAATCTGAGGGATTAGTGGACCCTTAAGTGATGCACGCACGCACCCTCATAGACACCCGCACCCGACTCCTTTTTTCCTCGGGAGCCAATATCCTAGTGGTAGCGCCAATACGAAACTCTTAAGTTTTACAAATGAATTAATACCTAAATTAGAGTGTTATATTTCTAATCAGTGGTAAATTCTTTTAAAAAATCTGAGAGCGAATGGACAATAGAGCTGGTGCCAACACGAGGAAAATCCGGTTTCCGTCCTATAGTCCTTCAAAAACCCCCTTCCTATTTATGGACATTTCAAAGTAACTACTATGTTGAACCAAAATCAGCTAATAACTGGAAGATAATCATCCTGTCGTATTGAACTTCCCTAAATTTCTGAATAATCAACTGTTATTTTAACTTCGCCTTTGAAATTAGGGGTGGTAAAGGTTAAATCACCAAAGTCCCGTAACTTATCTTAATTGCTGTTGCAAGCTCTCCTTTTACATCTCAAACAACAAGGTTAACAAAATAGAGTGCAACACAAATAGGCAAAATTGTCCCCTGTTGAATGGCGCCATTATACCCACGATTTCCGCCGTTTTCCTTGGTAACCAGTCCTTTGTTTACACTTTCTAATCCGTTATTTGCCATATTACCCACACCTATCCGACGTGTCTATGGTAACCAATCTCAAAAGTCTGATCACAGACCATCAAATCAAAGTAGTTTTAAACAATGTATACAGAATCAAATAGTAAGGACATCTTTATGGGAAGTGAAAACGCCGCCCCCGAAACACAGATAGCACCACCAAGATGGTAAGGATTACTCTGATTGGTTGAATGGAAACATATGAATAAATTAATTTTACAGAAATTTGTTAAGGTTTAGATTTTTTTTAACAAATTGCAAATATACTAATTTTGACATTTAAGAGGTAAAAAGAGCGCTTCCCGTGACAAGGAGAAGTAATCCTAGCGCTTTATTTTCCTCTGGTTTTCGAGGGCAAAACAAAAAAATAATTTTAACATGGGATATCCCTACTTATTTAGTACTGTATACATTGGTTTTTAAAACAAACAACAAAACAACAAATAATCATATGTTTTAAAAGTACAATCTGTAATTTTTGAAGCTGTTTGTGAGTTTGGACTAATCAGAATAGATAAGACTGGCAACCAAGGAAACACATGTTAAGTGTGGGATAGTTGCCAAGGAAACGGCGGGAATCGTGGGTAAAATGGCGCCAACAAACAAGGGCCAAACACTTAACATGTGTTTAGCTCTCTATGTATAGTTAACCTTGTTGGCTTCAAACGTCCATATATTTTGTTTACGAAAAATCAAAACAAAGGCAATAAACGACTCAAGACATTAAACAGCTGGAATATTGTTTAGTGATTGTGATTGGTTAGATTTTTATAAATGGGAAGAACGGGAAAAATTTTGGGAATTAAAATCAGGAATTTGACAGCAAATTAATTTTGAAAAGGTTTTAAAATGTTACATTTTAAAAATTTGGTTAATTTAATCGAAACCAAAGTGCAGCGCCCACTGTCCTGGCCAGTGAGCGGAGCGAACGAGGTCATCTTACAAGTTTACCGTTAAAGTGCTTGGGCTCTCCAGTACTATTTAAAAAAGAAAAAAAAACATTGAACATATTAATTGATTATTACTTCTAAATTTAGATAATAATAATAAGACACTAGTGAAATGTAAGGACATTTAAGTGTTTCTTTTACATACATTGCCATTGCCTATACCAATATAATTTAGTGATGGCACGGGTAACAGCAGCCATATGTGTAATTACTTGACCCATTTAATCAAGTGACCGTGGTGCTTAATCAATGGTGTGATCTGAATACAATTCTGAGCTGTTGTCTATTTGATATCGATCACATTTTCAAAATAAAATACAAAGAAAGTTTAAACATTTAACGGCTATTTCTTAATACATCAAGGCCTTATAAAAAATAATATTGGATTAAACAATCTAAAAAGTAACTATAGAGCACAAGAATGCTTAGTAACTCTGGTTAAATTAAACGATTACGTGACAAGGATTTCTAAATAACCAACGCTGTATCAATATCTATAATCTGAAATGAACCCGCACTCAGTAACTAATTCGGTTTACCAATCAAAACAAATTATATAATTTAGTTCTGATTTAATGCCTGAATAGAGTTTATTCCAGAATCAATATTGTATCACTTTACGCTTTAAATGAGTGGGTACGACTGTACGTCCCTGCCGCTTGTACAGTAACAGCATAATTTAATCACCGCTTTGCGGACAAACACGAGCCGTCGAGCGCACCGCCAGCGTCGATCTGTTGCTAGGTAACGCTGCTGGATGTTCCTGCGAATGGCGTTCAAATTATCATTGTGTGAAACGCAACACATCATCATTAACATATTTATGAGGCGTTTTACACCTAATGAAAATGCATAATATAAAACAAGTTCTTCAGTTGGTGTCAAGGATTTTTCAGAATATTGACTTTTTAAGCCTGTAGTGGGCCACTGTTATATTTCAAACTTATAATTTAAGCACATTTCATCATGATGAAATTATGGCAATTGCTTTGTAGTTAAGAAAATACAAAAGGTTTATTTGGGATATTGTCATGTAATTTATTGAAGGGCTGTTGCCATTTTTCAATAAAGCTGATGTTTTGGTTCTTGTAATTGATAATACACGACCAGATCAGACAACTCAGCCTGATAAGACCCAGTTGAATTTTGATCACATATTGATACTGCTGCATTACCACACATGACAGGCTTATCAAATCCTGATCAAGCCTGGTCGAAAATGGTAACGCTTGATAAAATCTGGTTGAGGTTTGATCAGATATTGATACTACTGCCTTACCTTACCACACAATGACACGCTTTTCAAATCCTGATCAAGCCTGATCAGAAATGGTAACGCTTTATATGATCCTGAACCAGCATAAAATTTTTATTGTATAGCCAAACCAGATACTGATCCGGATTGTGGATAGGTGCGATATTGATCTGGGTAATATCCTTGATAAGACTGATATTGATCTGGATAAGGTCATGGATAAGACTGATAATGGTCTGGATAATATCCTGATCCAGCCATGGTAAGAAATTTATAAATTTAAGTTGTATTGAAAGCCAATTTTAACAGATATGCATTAAAAAAAAAAAAAAAAAAAAAAAAAAAAAAACTAATGATTGGACACCATATACATTGTTAAATCACTATTTGATATCAATCACATTTTCAAGATAAAATACAAGGAAAGTTAACTACTACTATGAAAATGGGCCCAAGTTATTATTATTTTTTTATTCCGGCCCAAGTTCGGCGGATTATTATTTTTAGTTATATTTACCATCCTGTATATTAATGTCAACATCTACTGTTTGTTGTTATACTTTTTGCACGCTAATGTCGCTAATTAACTTTAAAATTTAAATCGGATAGCAACATAAGTACAATTGAATTATAGATGTCGATATCATATCAGTCTACCAGACTGCATAGCAAAATGTTAAAAGGTTAAAAAGAGAGTCTAACTAATGATATTGAATAACAAAAAATAACTTTTTATGTTTTCAAAACTCATTGTTAAATTTGTATTCTTTGCTATATATCATTCTTACTACTGATAATAAACAATATTCAATGAAAAGAATTTTTTTTAATTTTTAAACATTAATAGAAATTTAACTTTTAATTTTCCATAATTTTTATTATTTAAACCTTAGGAGACCACAGCTTAGTTAAGTTAACAACACTAAGTATTTACCACTTAATTATTAATTTGTTGAGACTTATTATCTAAACTATAAAAAACCTATATGAATGTAATTGGCAGATTTCATCTGAGCGAGTTTACATTTTACACATTTGCATCTGCGATCATCCCGGCCTCTATCGCGGCTGATTGGAAATGCCAGTGGCTTCAGCGGACGACGATAATTAATGCAACAGAAGCAACGCCTAGAATCTCACCATTACAAACACTGCTGTGCTGGGAAACACCATCATTCTATACGGACAACTGTCGTTGCATCCACCATTGAGACTAATACTTTGGTAGAAGTGATAACTACTATTGTCACCTGTATAAAATATTATCCACACCATTAAATAACTGATAAACTGTATTTTTACCAACCATTTTCTTACACACAAAAATATCAGTTTTGTACTCATGTCACTATGAGTTTTTTTTTTTTTTTTTTTTTTTTTTTTTTTTTTTTTTTTTTTTACTACAAATTTGGTTCACAAATATAAAAATTATTTTACAAAAAGTTTCATGGTAGTACTATAGTTTTCAAGGAACTTGAGAAGGAACAAAGAATGTCTACGGTATAAAGTCGTGTTCCTTAGACCGTCTATTACCCAAAAACTCTTGAACCGAATTGGCTGAAAATTGGTGGGGAGGTTGTTTAGAACCACGAAGATAATATAGGCTACTTTTTATTGTAATTCTTCCATAAGGTCCTGCCCCACACGTCTTCCATGATTATTCTTGTGGAAGAAACATTTTTGTATTGGAACGTAGGATTGTCGTTTTATTACAATAAATTAAGTTAAAAACGCAGTGTTAACAAGAGTATTTTATTAGAAACCATCTATATATATAATTCTGTAAGCGATATTTCTTGAGCAAAATTGTGAGCGACACACAGATCGCAGAAAGATGGGAGGGGTCTCAAATTAAAGGTCTCGGTCCCATGCACGAGGGAAAACTATCGGCGTGTCTATAATGTTAACAGGAAATGAGAAATCACGAAAAACGTCCTCCATAAGAATTGCATGGGGATTTAAAAAAACGTCTGCTTTGGATACATTAAAACATGTGTTAGGGTTTAATTTCAAAATGAGACACAGATGATAACATTGAGTGAAGATAACATAATAATTCTCACCAAGAGAAGCAATCTATATAATTGAATTTTTTACTATATGGAACATAGAGTATAAAATTCTTTTAGAGCGACTTTAAATTTCTCTTAGGCGAATTTTAGACCCCCAAAAGGCTTTTTTATTACTAATTTGATTTCAATGAAATTCTCAGGTTAGATTTTAAGTATTTTAAACTAGGTAATAAACTATAATCGAGCAATTATTTTCAAGTATTAAAAAAGCTTATTTTCCGGAATTTTTGACAGAACTTTAGTTGTTTAGGCTACATGATTTGACTAATGTAGTTGCTATGATCAGTTTATATTCTCCCATCGCAGCTGAGTTGTTGCTGTGTTTGCTGAAAACAACATTCAACATATTAACATAACCTTTTCTTGTTTATATCTGCTCGCCGTTATGTTACATTTTTAAATAAAATTTAATTGATATTTTGACAGACCTATTTGTTAAATTAAATAGATCAACACTTATGATTACTTGTTGAAGTTATAAATTATACAAAAAGATAGGCATGTTGATGTGGAATGAATTGCTGTCGTACGGAATTATGCGATTAACTAATTTATGGGATACAACAAATATCTATTTGGGAGAAAGATTTAAATTGAACAACTAATTAGAATGTGTTGTGCCATTGTAGCCTATGTCTCAGGTAACAAAATATGCATTAAGTGTTAAGTAAGCGTAATTCTACAATACTTACATTACTTGATTTTTATTAATTTGCAATCATGGATTTTAAATTGTATTGTTTTTTCGCTCTAAAATCTATTTACCTTTAATATTATAAGCATAATTATTATTAAGTTACTTGCTTGTTTTGAGGTCTTAGCTAAAACCATTGTTTGTATCGCCGGTTGACTTTGGACGGTTAGATGACGTTCCACTCTTCACATTCGAGGAGATGGAAACCTCCGTTCTCTCCCTAAAGAGCAACAAGGCTCCTGACCCGGACGGATTCCCAGCGAGGTTTTAAAGAAAGTATTTTCAATTAATGCTGATTTGTTGTTGAGAATGTACAACGCCTGTTTTGTAGAAAGGGTGTTTCCGGCTCCCTGGAAAACTGCCAGACTTGTACTCATCAGCAAGGGCAAAGGTGATCCCGAGCTGCCGTCGTCCCACAGGCCTTTTTGCATGTTGGACACGGCTGGGAAGCTGCCCGAGAAGCTGATCCGTTCCCGCCTGACGTCTGCCGTGGAAGCTGCTGGGTACTTATGCCCCCGTCAGTATGGCTTCAGAAAGGGACGGTCAAGGATTGACGCTATCACCGAAGTCCAGAGAGCTGAGAAGAGAGCCGAGAGCCACGACCATTTCTCTCGCTAAGTAGTGCTTCTTTGTTACGCTTATGTCAAGAATGCCTTTAACTCGGCGAGGTGGGTCGATATGCTGGATGCGCTTCGCAACACCTTTCGCGTTCCTGCATATCTGTTGTGACTCATCTTGTTGCGGATTATCTCCGCTCTCGAAGCCTGATTTACGACACAAGGGACGGAACGTGGACGATGGAAGTCACTTCTGGTGCCGTGCAAGATTCAATACTCGGCCAGGATCTCTGGAACGTTGCCTATGACAGCCTCCTGAGGTTGGAGATGCCTGAGGAAACCACTTTGGTTGGGTACGCCGATGATGTTGCAGCTCTCATTATCGCACGCAACGTTGAGCTGGCCCAACTAAAGTTGAACCGAGTCATACGTGTGGTCAACACATGGATGTTCGATCACGCTCTCTCACGTACTCTCCGTAAGACGGAGATTGTGATCCTTACGAAGAAGAGGATGGAGACCGTCGTTCCGTTCCGAGTGGGAAGGAAGGTGGTCCAATCAACTCGTGCTGCTAAGTACTTCGGGATTATGGTGGACACCAAGTTAAGCTGGAGGGATCAGATATTCTGAACGGCGGACGAGTCCGCTAAGGTAGTCACTTACCTTAGTAGGCTGATGGCCAATGTCGAGGTTCCACGATCCAGCAGAAGACGTCTGTTGATGTGCGCGGTTCAGTCCGTGCTTTTTTATGGAGCAGAGGTGTGAGCAGACGCTCTCGATAAAGAGTAGTACAGGTTGCGACTCGCCCGGGTTCAACGTCGAGCGGCGCTCGGGGTGTGTTCCGCCTACCGGACAGTGTCCGAGCCTGCCGTCCTGGTGGTCGCCGGAGTTATCCCTGTCAAGCTCTTGGCAGGAGAGAGGAAGGCAATTTATCAGAGACAAGGCGAGATTAAAAGGACACGGAAAGAACAGAAGAGCGCTCCAGAACCTTCCAGCAGTGGCAACACAGCTGGGAGCACGACACCCGAGGACGATGGACTGCGCGACTTATCAAGCACGTCCAACCATGGGTGGAACGGCAGCCAATTCTTGACAATTCACGGCTATCTCGGTCGTACCTGAACCGGATGGGCAAGACCGGTTCACCGGACTGCATTTATTGCTCGGGCGTTCCCGACGATGCGGAACACACATTCTTCCGCTGCCCCCGTTGGGAAGGGCCCCGCCTGAAGGCCACACAAATTTTTTGGTGCATTTTCGGTGGACTCGGTCTGCCAAAAGATCTTGGAGGATGAGGAAAACTGGGATTGTTTATCACAGTTCGTCCGGGGCATCCTCCTGGAAAAGAAACCGATCTGGACCGCGAAGTGGCCCAGATCCCTTGATCGAGTGGCTGGATAAGGAGTAAGCCCCACCGGCGTTAGCCAAATTTAGGCCTAGCCTGACGTAATGTGATAAACAATTCCAGGTTAGAATCCTAAAGAGTAGAGGAGGTTTTTTAGTGGGTAAACCCATTTTAGGGGAGCCCCACACTACAGACTTGCCACCTGTGCGCGTAATGCATTTTTCTTACCTCTCCCTAAAAAAAACCCATAAAAAGCGTCACTTAATAACTCAAAAAGTGAGTAAAAAATTCTTGTACGGGACGGACATCGGAGCGTATTCCTAGTAATTCTATAAGCGAAATTTCTTGGGCAAAATTGTGAGCGTTTTGAAAATCGCAGGAAGATGGTAGGAGTTTCAAATTAAAGGTTTCGGTCCCATAAAGCGTATCCACAAGGAAATGAGAAATATAGTGAAACGTTCTCCTTAAGAATAGCATGGGGATTCGAAAAATTTCTTCTTTGTGTACATTGAAACATATGTTTTGGTTTTATTTTAAAACGAGAGACAGATGATAAAATTTAGTAAAGAACTATTCATAGCCAAATGACAAAAATTAACCCTAGAGTGGTAATACTATAATAAGACGTTTTGTTGCTTTGAGTTATTAAAAATTCTACTAGGAGAGTTAACTAACATACTATTACAAATTGACTGCTGATTTTACTGTTGTTACTATAATTTAAATTGTAAAAAAATGAGCGTGTATGCAAATCATAAAATGCTTTCTGATCGTTGATAGAGATGCAATGGGCGATGAATTGTGGTTTGAAACACCTACATTATTTCCATTGTTTTGGTTTTATTTTAAGACGAAACGTGTCAAATGATCATATTGAATGACGATGACACATTAATTGATACTTGAAGTGTATCAGTCAGTGAAGTTTTGGTACCTTTTAGTCATTTCATAGATTGCAGGATTATAGAAGACGAGTTAAAATCAAAGACGTTTGTCCTACATACTAGAGGAAAATGCGGCAGGTAAAAAACAACAAAATGGGAAATATATAAGAATGATTATTTTCTGAAAGGTTCTCCTTAAAGATTCTCCATGTAGTGATTTTAAAAAATCTGCTTTGTTTACATAAAATTAAGAGTTTTGATTAGGAGGGATGAATATTCACAGCAAGTTAAGATGCACTTTGAAGTGCTGTGTTTAAATTTTGTGACTAAAACATAAAAAATAAAAAATAAACAGACAGGAGCTAAAAAATCATTTTTTTTTCATTGCCGCTTTTCTATGTTATGTTAAAAAGCCGTCACAGCTCAGTTAAGGGACTACGATTTCTTTCAAAACTTATTTTCCAAAGATCGATATGAGTTTAACAACAGACAAAATAGAGCATTTACAAACGGGTGACCTAATAGTACAGGATTGATAAGAGTACTCTTTGGGTACTTGGATAAGAGTACTTGGGCGAATGGTCTGTTCAAACGGTATTGTTAAAATATTATATACCTCAAATTAAAATTAAATTTTCTGGAAACCTTCGTTGTGGAAGAACTGGTAATACGCTATGGTTCATGTTATTTTAATTTTGTGATTAGGGGCTTTTGCCCCTATGAGAATCTCGTTAATAATAATTTATCAACCTTATCACCTGTTAAAAGCATAACAGTGCCTTAGCAATAGTTACAGATTATAAACACTTAGAAAGTATATTATAACAACACTTCCCCTTAATCTGTACACTATTGTTTGAGTTTAATTAGTCCAAGTCCTTCCAAGCAAGCATTATGTTTTTGTTTATTGAGACCTTTTGTTAGCACGTCCGCCCACATCTCTTTAGTTGGTGAGTAGTGTACCGAAATCTTCTTTGAGTTAATTGCCTCTCGAATAAAGTGATGTCTAACATCAATATGTTTAGTTCGGTTGTGGAAAACTTGATTCACACATAGCTTCTGTGCTGACTGGTTATCATTAAAAATCTTGATTTCTTGATAAGATCCACAAAGTTCTTGTAAGAGATTTCTCAAATACATTGCTTCTTTAGCTGCTTGAGTAAGTGCCATATACTCTGCCTCAGTGCTGGATAAAGCCACTGTTGGCTGTTTCTTACTTTCCCAAGAAACAACTCCTCCTGCTATAATAAATGCAAGACCTGAGTATGACTTCCGATCACCAGTATCTCCTGCCCAATCTGCATAAACTAAACCATATACAGGCACACCAGTTTTCTTGTACTGTATACAATAGTCCATAGTACCCTTGAGATATCGCAAAATTCGCTTAGCTGCTTCCCAGTGTTCCTTTGTGTAACACGTGTTGAATTGACTGAGAACACTTACAGCATGACTAATATCAGGCCTGGAACTAACAGACAGATACATTAGAGAACCTATCAATCTCTGATAAGGAATGCGAGAATCAGGAATATGATTGTCTTTGACATTAGTAAACTTTTGCCCTGGATCAAGTGGAGTAGCAACAGGATGACAGTCACTCATTTGAAAATTTTCCAGTACAGTTTCAATGTACTTCTTCTCGTTGATAAGTACAGCATTATCACTCCTAGTGATTTTGTAACCAATGACATATTTTGCTTCTCCAAGATCCTTCATCTGAAAAATACTCATTAGTTTCTTCTTTAATTCTTCCTTTTCTGTAAAATTATTAGAAAATACAAGAAAATCATCAACATACAATGCAATGATTACAATCGAAATACTTGTTTTCCTCAAATATATACAAGGTTCAGAGTCACATCTTTTAAAACTTAAAGAGGTTAAAACTTTGTCAATTTTCATATACCATGCCCGGGAAGATTGTTTTAAGCCATATACAGCTTTCTTCAACAAACAAACTTTATCTTCATTGCCTCTTTGAATAAATCCCTCAGGTTGTTTCATATAAACCTCTTCATCCAAGTCTCCATTCAGAAAAGCGGTAGTCACGTCTAAATGATCAATTGATAAATTCAATTCAGCCGCTAATGCAAATAAAACCCTCATACTAGAGTGTCTCACAACAGGAGAAAATGTCTCATCGTAGTGAATCCCTGCTTGTTGACTACAACCTTTGGCTACGAGTTGAGCTTTGTATCTCTCAATTTTGCCTTCTGCATCGGTTTTAATTTTAAAAATCCATTTACTATTAATAGCTTTCTTACCTTTAGGTAAATTTACTAGTTCCCACGATTTGTTTTGCATTAGAGAATCATACTCACATTTCATAGCTTCCTGCCATTTACCTTTATCCTTCCCCTGAAGCGCATCTTTCACAGATGTAGGTTCGTCAGGAGAAACACTTTGGAACATTACAAATTCAGTTAATTCTTTAGGTTTCCTATTTCTAACTGGATACCTATTTGATTCTTGATGTTCAGGTTGATCAATAATTGCCGTATCTGAACCATTTGACAAATCACTTGTGTCAACAGAATCTGACAACTGCTCACACATACCACTGTTTTGACTTTCAGTTGAATCTAATGATTCGTCCAGATCAGCTGACGTTTCCAACTCCTCACTTGCTTTCATTGAGTTAGACAGGATCTCAATGAGTGGAACATTTTCAGTTTCAGTGTTCTTATTCTCATCAGTGTGTTTCAAAAACATATTCTCTATAAAAACAACATCTCTGGCGATTTCAAGTCTTGTAGGATTATCAGGATCTATTAGTCGATATCCCTTAGTATCTTCACAGTATCCAACAAATACATATTTCTTTGCTTTCGGATCAAGTTTCTTTCTACATTGTTTAGGTACGTGTGTGTAAGCGACACAACCAAATACCTTTAAATGTGAAAGATTAACTTTCTCACCAGTCCATAATTCTTGCGGTGTAAATCCTTTAACTGCTCTGGATGGACATCGATTCTTTAGGTATATTGCGGTATTTGCTGCTTCTGCCCAGTAGCAGCTATTCAATCCACTGCTCTGAAGCATACAGCGTACCTTTTCAATGATAGTCCTATTTGCCCTTTCAGCAACACCATTCTGTTCCGGAGTGTACTTTACGGTTTTCTGATGCCTGATTCCATTTTCAGAAAGATAATGATTAAAATTGTGATTAACATATTCCGTTCCGTTGTCACTCCTTAGACATTTAATCCGCAAGTCCGTTTCATTCTCAACCATAGATTTAAAATTTTTGAAAGTTTCAAATACTTGGTCCTTTGATTTTAAGAAGAATCCAAACGTCATTCTAGTAAAATCGTCAATAAACGTTAAAATATACCTGCATCCACTTATGGACATTTCATTGACTGGTCCACACAAATCAGAATGCACGAGTTCAAGCTTTTCAGATGCTCTGTGCGATGCCTTTTCTGGAAATGGTAATCTACTAAGCTTACCTTCAATACACGCCACACAAGGATCCAATTTATCGCTGCCTGAAAAATTTAATCCTATGGCAAAGTGTTTACGCAATACATTCATACTCAGCCAGTTGAGGTGACCTAGACGCTCATGCCAAAGTTCAGCGTCTGTTCTGGCTTTCGCAGTATTTACCTGTTCAATCTGAGTGCTCGTCTCTCCTTGATGAACACAGTCCAATTTGAAAAGACCTCCTACATCAGATGCTGAAGCCAGCACCTTGCCATTAATATGGCACTTGTCTTCTAAATAAATGCTACAACCTGTAGAAGTGAATACTACCGCTAACCCATTCTGTACCATTCTATGAACAGAAAGCAAATTTGCAGTAAGGTTTGGTACATACAATGCATTAGAAATTACTTTCTCCTCGTTATTGGAAAGCATTACTACTGCATTACCAATACCTTCACTTAAGATCTTTTGATTATTTGCAACTGTGACTTCCTTTCTCACATTAGGATTGAAATCTACTAACCACTAACCAATCTTTACAATTAGTCATATGAGTACTTGCTCCCGAATCTATGTACCAATCAGTTGACGATACATTTACTGCTAAAGCTGTTAATAAAGTATAGCCGTTATTGCCATTCCCCTTAGATTTACTAGTCATGGCACTTTTATCATGCAATCTGTGACTATTTTCATTAAGTAAACGTTTATCAGTTCCCGAGTTTCCTGAAAAACATACTTTCACATTACAATGTTTGGCAATATGTCCTAATTTGTTACATTTGAAACATTTTATACCTGGAGCTTTACTTAACCTTTTATCCTTGGATAATAAAGCTGTAGACTTACTTACTGACTTGTCTCGTTTCACGTCCTCTTGAAGAAGTCTAGATTTTACATATTCAGTTGTAAATTTGATACCTGAATTCTCCATAGCCATCCTCATTGGTTTGTACTCATCCGGAAGTCCTGCTAGCATAAATGCAGCCATGAAGTTATCGTCTAGAGGTGAGTTGCACTCCGCTAGTCCCTGAACTACATCCATGATCTTCGTAATGTAGGCTTCCATATTCTTACAGTTTTCTAACTTGGTATTCATAAGAACTTGAAGAAGATCAATCCTTGAATTTAAACCTCGATCTTGATATGCCCGTTGAAGGTTGTACCATGCTTCTTTTGCATTTTTAGCATTACGAACATGTGCAAATGCTGTCGGCTTAACCATTAGGCAAATTTTGGTTCTTGCCTTTATATCCTTCCTTTTCTCTTTATCAGAAAGTTCTTCATCATCAGCACGTTCTATACAGTCCCATAAATCTTCATGCATAAGATACATTTCCATTGAAAACTTCCAGCTTGAATAATTTGCCATTCCATTAAGCTTTTCAATGCTTGGTAATGATCCCATACCTCCCTTATCTTCAGTCATGTTTATAGCTGAACAAAATGCTATTATTCAAAAGATAAGATTCCTTGGTTTTAATCCTGATTTTTCCGACCCTCTGGGCCCATAACCTGTCGTTTTATTACAATAAATTAAGTTAAAAACGCAGTGTTAACAAGAGTATTTTATTAGAAACCATTAATAATAATTTATCAACCTTATCACCTGTTAAAAGCATAACAGTGCCTTAGCAATAGTTACAGATTATAAACACTTAGAAAGTATATTATAACAACAATTACATTTAGGAATATTAATTATTCTTTTAACAGCTGTTCTCATTTTAAATATTGAGAGAAGATTAGTATTAAAAAATAGAGGATATTATAGACTTCCGGCGAGTAAGGGCAGCGAACGTGCTAAATCCCAAGGCGAGTGAGCGTAGCGAACAAGCTCATCTGAAGGACAAAACTTCCTCTGGTTAGAATCGCAAAGAATGCCGGGTAAGCTAGTTACGAATATAAAAATACATTTTAAAGTTCTCTTGTTATAAGTAGACTAAAATAATAGTCTATAAACCCTTAACCTTATGTATTTCCTATTTACATATAGAATAAAAATGTCAAAAGCAGAATGCAATTCAATTCAAAGTTGTAAACTATTCGATTCCAGATAACCATATTTAAAACACTGTGGAAGGAATGCATAGAACGAGTACATTGTTAATACTTGTACTTAAGTTCGATTGAACTAATATCATATTCCTGTAATTCAATTAGTGTTTACCTTAAACTATATTGATTTAATTTTTAGTAGTTTTAGGTCAAAGCTTATAGTTTGTAGTTTGTCGAATTTAACAACGTAATAGCATTAGTATAAGAGCCAGTGAAAGGCTATATGTATGAATTTGAACAGACCTTGTTTTTTGTATGTTAAGCCTCCAATACCCACTATAGATGAAATGGGTAGTCGGCCAGAGCGGGAGAATCGGCGAATAACTAGATAAAATAGGTATATATTTTTGGCGAATTAAAAAAATTCAGTCATTGTTTTCAAATTTGAACATTTATTAATATCACTATTAAAAAATAAAAATTGCAATAAAAAATGACAACATTTAAAACGGCAGACATGGTCAAATTATTCTAAAATCTGCCAAAAATCTACACCTATTTAACTTAATTAGGCACTATCGCTCTAAGCGTAGTGGATCCTCGCTTTTATCCTTAGTAGGTTTAGGTGCCTCCGCATACCGGTACATTAAAAAAAAAAAAAAAACAGGTCTGGTATTGAGTGTACTTATACTTACAGATAGCCTCTCACTGGCTCGATTCATAAACTGTTTAGACATAGTGGTGGTTTCTTCTTATTTAATATAAATGTATTAGTTGAAAAAAATTTCATCATACTACACGCAGAAAGCCTTTTACCTGCCTGTAATTAGTCCGCAAATGTAGTGTTTTCTGTAATATTTTGTGCACAGAAAATTTTTTCCCATGCGCTAACCTCAAAAGTTGAGTTTTTAAGCAAAAATTGTACTAATCCAAAAGAAATAAGGCTAGGGTAAAAAAAAACAAAAAAAACAGACTATACATTTAAACTTTCAGACTACATTCTTAATGCAAGATTTTCACATCCATTTCTACTTAACACGATACAGGCTATTTTTGTTATGATAACTCCCCCTACAACTCTAAACCAATTTTCAATTTTGGTGGCGTTAGATAGGGTTTGGTCAGTAGTTGTTTCCGCGTATAATTGATGAGAATCGGACTTAAAATAAGGGCGTTGTCCACAAATTAAATTTGGTGAGTGGTGATCACAATATTGGATTGATTTAAAACTAAAGCTCGTATTTTTAAACCTGATCCTTCTAGGAGAGATGGCGGGGGGGTTTGTTTATCCTTGCTAATATCCCATTCTCTGGAGCCTCTTTTTTATTTCATTACCATGCAACATACCAGCTGGTAATTTTACATTACAACACATTGTGTATCAGTTTTACAAAATTATTGGTAGCAGTTTTTTTATAATCAGTTTACTTTAGAACTGTTACTTTTTAACAAGGCATATGTTTGGCTCAACAGCTGACTAGGAGTTACTAAAAGACATTATAAGTTATTTAAAATGTTATTTTAGGAAAACTGTTACTCGAACATGTTTGTCTTTTTGTTTACAGTTTAAATATTTTGTTTACAGTTTAAATCTCTCCCCCACCCCAATATTCTCGAGAAGGATCAGGTTTCAAAAAATAACTTTAAATGTGACTTTTGTATTGTATAAAAATAAATTGCTCGATTTCAAGCAACACGTACACTATTAGTTATTTAATACGCTAAGGCCTTTTTTGTTAAGAGAAACTCCTCATACAATTCTCAACAGATTTTAGTGTCATTATAGCCAGAGCTTGATCGTAAGTTGTTTCTCCAAAAAGTTAATGAGAATCGGATTTAAAATAAATTCTCTAGCCAAAAATTAAATTGGGTTTAAATGTAATTTCAGGTTTGTAAGTTAATTGATTGTACGGTACATTGCAGTACTTTGTTTAACTGCTTAATTTTTCTTTTTAGTTTTTTGTTTGGTATGAATTTTTAGTTTGTAAAAAAATATAAGTAGAAGATATTGTCCTAAAACCATACCTTTATGGCCATAAACACTAAAATCTTAAAATTATGCAAAAGTAAAAATTTGACGAAATATATTAAATACATCAGTGTATTAATAGGAGTCTTTAAAATTATGTTCATGAAAATAATGTTTAACATATGCAGTGGTTGTGAACGATTTTTTTTTTTTTTTACATGATGCACTTTATAATGAATGTAAAGGGTAAATCTTCCTCCGTATAATACAATGAAAAAGCTATACTTATTTAATACACTAACGGTTTTTTTTTCTTAAAAAACTAGTACTACTATTTTCAAGTTTTTAGTGTCATTGGATAGGGCTCAGTCTGTAGTTGTTTATCCCTAAAATTTATGATAATCGGACTTGACTTAAAGAAGCTATCTGTCTTTAAATTTGAAATTTTCCCATTATAATAACATTGGTCGAGAATTTTAAACATACATATATTAATGCACAGCTGTAAATAGATGTAGTTTAAGGCGATTACCGTAACTAATAATCACAATATTGTATTAGACGGTTATAATTGATTTATTTACATTAATAAATCAATTAATCAAAATAATAAATCAATTGGTCACGGGAACTTATCGTAGAATCGTAGTACTCATGTTTGATTTCGAGCAAAGTATGCACTAGTAATGAATAAATGCATTAATTAAGGTGTTCAATAATAGTTTTAAAAGTTTAATTGCGTCGGAAACAAACTCATTGACTTTAATTTTTAGTTAAATAATCAAATCATCATGCACGAGTTTTAAATGAGATGACGTGTTTCAGTTTGATTTCTGTGAAAGAGTGGGTGTCTCATATTGCGCAAAATCGTTTCGACAAATCTCTTTCCTGAAGTATCCTATTTATCGTACACCTACAAAAAGAGGACTTTGTCTTTAGGAAAAAGTGTAAATAGTATAAAAATAGTGAAAAATATTATTTATTTTGATATACCGCTAACATTTTATTAAACACGTTTTTCACTTAAAATATTGTAAAAATATTGTATTTGTAAAATATAGTGAAGTAATAATAATTTTTTATAAGTAATTGACCTTTATTTAACGAACCGTTATTTCATTCCAGCGATCAAGGTTTATTATGTTTATGGCTACAATAGCTATGTAGGTTTGAAATCTTCTAATAATAAACTATTGAAAAAGAAAGATAGGCCTAACATTAAGTGTAAAACAAGGGCTCATAATGGTGCAAAATTAGAAATAAAAAGATTGTATTAAGATTGCAAGATGACGGGCACCAAATAATCATTCCCCAACAAGATTTAGATTGTTTTTATTTCTTTTAGCGAATTTCTCCTGTAGGCAGTACACTATTGTGGTGGTAGACATGGTAAGACCTAAGCCCGGGACCATGTTAATTTTTTATTTTGAGGTCCCCCAAAAACACCATTTGTTTGATTTTATATATTGTTCGTGTTAGTGATAACTTTTGAAAGGAATATCAGATTTTGATGAAATTTTGCATGGAGGTGTAAGACCAGGTCTTTTTCATGAGTTCGTGAATCAGTATGATCAGATTATGGTAACGGGGTTTTATGGGGTTTTTAAAATGGTAAAAAATTTGTTTTTTCTAATTTCCCACCTCAATTTTTAAAATTCAACTATTTTAACTGAAACCAATTAAAAGAGCTTAAAAACACAAACAATTTAGTATTTTGAATTTTTAGCATAGCATATCTGGTTACGGTGGAAATAAAAAATTGTGTTTCTTATGTTATTCTTAAGGGAAATCAACGAAACCGTGTATCTTGCTTATTTATTGACACAATTTAATTAAATTTAGACAGGGTTTAACTTATACTTGCTTACAAAACCCATAAGGCGGCAAACCTACATTTTAACGCCCGTGGGATTTATAGGAAGAATATTAAAAGTGCCAGATTATACAAAATTTTGTATTTACCTTTACCAATAAGGAATTAACATACATTTTCCAACACTATCCCATGGCAACGTACTGAAATTCCTTTTCCTATGATATTTTTATGGGGAAAGTAAGAAATCTGAATTTCAAGTTCCGACCGGTGTGTATTGTAATCCATCTACTTGGAGGTCACGAATTGTGGATAATTATAAGCGATGGCTTGTGTATGCGATGTTCCCTGGTGGGGATTAACGTCCGCACTAGTGATCATTAGTTCATCCATAAAGACCATCCTCATAATAAGACCAATTCGTATATGCGAGGTTGAAATTGTGGTTTTGATTCCACGTTAAACTGTAGGTCCCTAGATGCCATTGGCTGTTGGGCTATTAATTAACAGTCCTGTCTAAGGAGAATATCGGCCTTAGTCAGTAACAAAACTACAAGATCGCGCCACAATCATCATACACTCATCTCTCATTCATATTCAGGTTAAAATACCCACTATGTGAGGTCCCTGTCTCAAATTAGTGATTTAGTGATTATTTTCCGACCCTCGCCCACCGCCCGCCGGCATGATTCAAGCACGTTCTCCATTGTACTCCATATTAGATTCCATGATGTTTTCCTTTTCGCCTCTCAAAATATGTGTGGCTAATGACAGCCGCCATAGAGCTGAAGTATGAAAATATAAGTTTAAAACTATCTAGTGAAAGTACATGCCAAATTTTATGAGTTATGTCAATAAATACGCGAGATAAGGAGTTTTGTTGATATTCCGTAAGAATGAAATTGGTGGATTTTTAAAAGGTTGAAAAGGGTTCAAAATGTCCATTTTTACCATTTGAAAATTCCATAAAACCCCAGTAAAATAATCTGGATCATGCTGGTTCGCGAACTCATGAAAATATACCTGGTCTTAAACACCTGCATACCAAGTTTCATCAAAATCGGAGGTTCCTTTCATTACCACGGACACATATATAGGGGGGCACTTCTCAACTTGTTGCACAAAGAGGGCACTTTTCATAACAATTAACTTCGTTTTTACCTGCAACTGTATACTTTATTTTATTTATTGTATATTATGTTTAGCTTATTAATGTGTCTTTATATAAAAATATGACTCGAGTTGTTTTGAAAACCATGTCACATAAAAACGCTCAAAATAAAAGACAATTTTATTTTATTTTTTTATACTGTATAGTATACAGTAATCCTATACTATAGTACCAGCACTGTCTGAAGGGATGTGTGTTCCACGATCGAAATCTAGCTGGTAGATTTTGATTAAATCTGATTGTTTTTTAGTATTTCTGAGTGTTTTTGCCCAAAAATAATTTTTGAAACAATCTCAATCCCAGGAAAAATAGAATTTGGTCTAAATTTAAAACCCGTAATTTCTAACATTCGTCTTAAGGGTTGCTATTTTGGTAACGAAATAACATCGAAAGGTACACAAAAATGAAGGAACATTAATGTTAAACAGTCTTTTTGAAACAGCTGTTAACTGTCAGGAGATATAGTTGGTTGTTGGTTTAAATTTAAAAGCTTTTTTAACATGACACGATAACAAAAGTGAAATAAAACCAACCAGCCTTGCTCGGTTAATCTGGTACTAGATACAGTGACATTTATCTACAGTAAACAGATGTACTGTATACTTATATATGAAATCGAATGTATGGTGTTTTTGGCTTCTGGGTACCTCAAAAAGTATCATGGTCTTGGACCTAATTCTTACCATGAGTACTACCGTAATAGCTTGTTCCCCATAACTAAAATACAAATATGAATACCGATTAAGGTTTATTACATTGGAAGACTACTGTAGGCTAAAACAGAGGTTCTTAAATCAGTTTTCAGAATCACAATCAATACCACGTGGCCTGCGGCTGAAGCGGCGAGTGGTTCGGCGTATTCGGGGCACTTATAGGACTAAACGATTTATTAAAATGTCTTAACATTATTGAAACAAAAATTTACAAAGATCTGCTTGCGAAATCGCAGTTTTTCGGAAAGACTCACTAGTAAAGTTTTCTTCAGTTTTACAACAATTTTGGTATTGTTTTTTAGAAACAAAATTTGATATCATTGATCAAAAAGTTTGTAAAAGATTTGTTCATCTAAAAAGTTAGATTAAAAAAAATTATAGAGTTTTTTTAAAAATATATTATCTTTATGTTTTGTAAACAGTAAAAGTTTTAGGCCTATGTCAATGACATCATTACTTATGCCACAATAAAATAGCGATGCCGATTTGATATGGCTGTGTTGTTTTCAAAATACCGTATAATAAAGTAAATATTTTGTAAAGGGAGCATGAAAACGAAGGTTTTAGTTTCATATTTGTTTTATTTTATATTAAGTTATCGCTCGGAAAACAATAGATCACATTCACTCCAGGGAGTTTACAAACCTCGTGTGTAAACACCTATACCTAAATTAGGTTTATATTGCTACACAAACCTTAAAACGCCATCAATTTAACTTTTCTGTAATTAGTATTGATTACATAAAAGCTAATGTGATAAAATTGTGATAACCATTAAATATTCTGTTTGTAACTTTAATTTATTGACACTTCACAACTTTTAACAATAAATTCCTGTGAGCAATACGTTTAATATTAAATATTTGTCTGAACCTCTTTTCGTTTAAACAGGAAAAGAATTGCAGACATATAGAGAAACTTTTGATCTTTCACACTATTTGGAGAGTGCTTTAGAGTCACGTGTTTCATTTTTAGTATTTTTTTCGTTTTTTTTCAATGGATGAATGTATTTTCAGAAAACTAGTTTTGTTCTCCTTTTGCGAGAGTGTTATAATAGTTTTAATATTCTATTGATAAGTTTATGTACTGTGATTCTAAAAGAAATGTTTTATTTTTGTACTCATTTCCATGTATGTCGATGATATGATGCATATTCGTACTGGTTTAAATTCCACTAATGTTTTACTACTTTTAATATTTGTTAATTATATATATATATATATATATATATATATATAATATGTGTATATATGTGTATATATATATATACATATATATATATATACATGTACATATATTTTAATAATAGCTGATTTTGAATGAGAAATCTAAGTGATTATATAAACAGTATCAGTAATAACTGCAAACTTCATTTACTGAACATGAGATAAAGAACCATCTCGGATAACAACTTTGTTGAAGCGATTAAAATTATATTATTACACAGAAACAGTTGATCCACGTAATACTGCGTTAATCACCGACTAATCCAGGCTCTAAACAGGTTGAGCATTCACCGAAAGTCTAAAGAAATTTGACTTTTGGTTATTGTTGGGAACATTTAGTAGATGTAAAAAATCGATGTTGCCACATTTTCAGCGTGGGCACAACACGGTGGACGCCCCCTAGAGGAAGTAGTAAACGACATCGTATTGGCCTATGTCATGTTATACATCATTTTACAGGTCTTTTAAATTTAGATCAAAATTCCATAAACCTGATCTCAAAAGGTCGAATATAACGCTAGTTATTGCGTTTTGAAATTTCGGTAAAGTGCTTTCATGCAAAGTTTGACTGCCTACCATTTCTCGAACGTTCAATTGAGGTCGAGTTGGCGACATTGTTTTCAATCCCGTTTCCATTCTATTTATCTCCTCTTTATAAAGCTCCTGGAATTAAGCTAAAGGTTTTTTAGCCTTTATTTGCCGTCTTCGATTGCTGTCCGAAATATTATGAGGACATTATGATTTTCCGCCCGATTTGGAGCAGACCATGAAATTTGAAATGAAATATTTAACGTAAGCTTAAGGATCCTGTTTAACAGAAAACAATGCCGCAAAGCCGACATCAAATGAACCTTTGAGTGAGAAATGGCAAGCAGTCAAACTTTGCATAAATGCATTTTACTGAAATTTCTAAACACGATAACTCGCGTTATATTCTATCTTTTGAGATCAGGTTTTTGGCATTTTGTTAGAAATTCAAATACCTTTAAAATTATATATAACATGACATAGGCCAATACACTTTCCTCTATGACTTTAAATTTGCAGATCATAGACTTTAAATTTTACGCCTCTAGGGGTTACCCATGTTGTGCCCACTCTGCAAATGTGGCAACATAGATTTTTTACATCTACTAAATGTTCCCAATGGTAGGACTAACATTGTCCATCACCTTGCTGGCTCCACATGGGTAGCTAATGCACAAGTTCTGCGAACCACTGCTTTGTCCCTGGTTTACTCAACCGCAGAGTACTGTGCTCCCGTGTGGCTGAACAGTGTGCATGTCAGAGAGATCGACGTCCAACTGAACAGGACTATGAGAGCCATAATGTGGTACACTCATGGCAACACCTGTACCCTGGCTCCCAGTGCTGTGTAATATCGCTCCACCTGAAATAAGGCGAAGGGAGGCACTTACTAGGGAATATAATAAGAGCGTATCCACTCCACAGCTACCCATCCATGATTACCTACCCCAGGAGACGGGCAGATTGAGGTCCCGAAGACCACCACTGCGGACAGCATCCCAGTTGACGGAGACAAACTTTTCCATCCATACCGACTGGACTTCCTCCTGGGACTCTTTCCAAGGCCGGAATCAATTTTTAATTGCTGACCCAACCTTAGCAGTAATTGGTATGGATCTTCCTCGGAAGCAGTGGACAGTTCTCAATCGATTCCGCACTGGTGTGGGAAGATGAAATTATTGGAAATACAAATAGGGAATGACAGAAGACCAGTCATGCCGCTGTGGAACGGAGTTGCAGACTATGACTCACATAGTCAATGAGTGCCCTTTGAGTGCTTTCCCTGAAGGATTAATTGGGCTGCATTGTGCAAGTGAAGCTGGGCTGCAATGGCTTAGCGCCCTGGATTTAGCTTTGTAAAGAGAGATCATAACTTTATGTTTTTAGTTTAGTTTTTAAATTTTTAAGTCGAATTTTGTTAGACTTTCAGTGCATGCTAAACCTGTATACACTAGACTGGGTTGGGCTGGGTTGTGTGGGTTGTGGCTGTATTAAGCACGTTCTGCGTATTTGTAAAACCCAGGGGATGACCTTAATTATCTCCGCCGGTCACAGCTCAGTTTCAGCACAGCATCTCGTTATGGCCACCAAGTGTGGTTAATTAACGAAAATCACACAGAGATTGTTTTAAACGTTTCCTTTAATTCGACGAAACCTAAATTAAAATTATATTCAAACTAAAATCTGTTTAAAATCCAGCAATCAGACTCTGAAGGTATCTGATTTATTTTAAATCACTGAAGCTGAGTAAACCTGAAGAAAAAGTAAATCAGTGTTCGTTTCAACATGTTTCTTTGACCCTTCTCTCTAAGTTCAACTCCACGGTTTTAACCTCACGGAATTTAAACCGCTTTAACTTTACCTTTCTAAATCTAAATGAAGTCTGAGAAAATGTGTCGTTCGTTTTCCATTATCGAAATTAAAATTACGCATGACTTGTATAGGGATTACGTATGACGTAGGAATTACGTATGACGTATAGGGATTATTTACATGATGTTAGTTTTAAAATACCAAGCGAGATATGCATATAATAAACTTTTAGGATATATAGTTCGATTAAGTTGTTGTAATTTCAATACGCTACTATAAACATTTAATAAAAATAAACTTGTTAAAGTAGTTTTTAAAATATCGCGTTTGTTTAATAAATCAGTTAGAGTAGGGCCTATAAACCATAAACTCTTCACACTGCTCACCCAATAACCAAATACTCATCAATTAGCTCTTTATTCGACTAGTGCTAATTATCATTAGGTGAATTAGGTAACCCAGAACAATCACGATAATTGTTGACTGGAGCATCGCCAATTTGAACATGACGAGAGACCATTAGAGAGTTTCGTTTGAAACAGATTCCATTTCACTTATTTTGTCAAATTTCCCTGTGAACAGAAATAAAGTACAGTAGTGTATTGTCATTTAGGGATAGATATAAACATGTTTAATATAAATAAATAACATGGCAATAACATGGCAACCATTGGTACACTGTGCTTGCTTAATTCCAATATATAAAACTAAAATTTATTATTTTTAAAATATGTTCCTGAAATTTTTTTTTAACATTTTACGTTATTGTGTGTATTGCTATGAAACTGTTGTAATATTTGCTGTTATAGGCCAATCCGACAAAATATAATTTTAGGTCTTATTGCAATAATCGTAGATAAAAGAAATAAATGTTTAATCAATAAAGTAAATAAAGGAAAAAAGTTTTAATAGGAATCTAGTTATTTCACCCCAGTTCAATCTGAGTATCTCTTCTCTCTCAGTTTTTGAAAGTTTCATCCCGAAGCTTCCAATTAGCGAGTACCGAAACCTGACAAGAGACTTGACTTTAGCCAACTAACGGCACCGCGCAGCGCGGGTGTCATGTCAGCAGTTAAGTGTAAGCTAAAGGCGATCGGATGCCATTAAAAAAAGTTCATCTTTTACTAAGAAAATAGAGGTACAGCCGTTTAGTAAACCTTTATCATTCACTTCCAGACTCCCGAAACTAATAAACTACAGTTAATTACAAACTGTTGACGCTGATTAAATTATGTTAGACAAGTTCAACCAATATCTTTGTTTGGAGATTAACCTATATATTTTTTATATAAAAAATCAGACGAAAACAATGAAACGAGTAAAATACTTTAGACAAAACAATTCGGAGTTCGATTAAATTTACATGTATTATGTTTTCCTATACCTATTTATAGTAAATCTTAAATATTTTGAAAAAATTATTAGGGATGTAAAACAAACGTTTAGTATTTGTTACAAGCCCACATGTATAAACATATTGCTCCAAGTGTAAGATAGACATAAGAGGTTTTTCTGGGTATATATTTTTTAATCGTTCAAGTCGTCATTAGGATTAACTTATATTTTTGTCATTGACATTATTAGTATGAAAATTGAAAACTAAGTTGGCTTGCTCTTCGGCTTAAAAATGCTTCACCTTAAAGATAATAATATTAGAACATCTTTCTTACCATGCGAAACTTTTTTTGTAAGAGGAGTGGAGATAATTAACGAGATTTACTGGCCAAAGTTTGTTGTGATGTTCAAGGTGCTAGAAACAGAATCAGGACGGAAAGGGAGCTAGTTAACGTTAGGCTAAGTAAGTTAGATTAGTTTAAGATAGTTGGTTAGTTTGTGTTTCAGTGTAACGTAATTGCCTAAGAGTATTGAATGTAACTGTTGGCTATTAAAGCACTTCCAAAAATAGACATGTTTAATTTCAATAAACAAATTTCTTTTGTCGATTTTTAAAGATAACCTACTAATCATGAACTTTTATGTAAGTGCGAAACTACCGTCGTGATATTAGCCATAGTGTTTTTAATGATTGACATTGGAAGGCTCATAGTATACAGTAGTCGATCCACAAGTTGATCGTTTATAATGTTTAAAATAAAATATATATTAAATAAAATTATAGAGTTTTGTCTAACTAACTAAACATAGGTGAAATTATTGCATTGATCAAATATTTCAGTATTAATTATCTAGACAATGTGTAACCCTGATTATGGAACTTTTTGCCCGAATTACACTTTTATACATATACGACTCTGTATTGTACTCTGTGTATCACCGAGGACGACGCAGTGCGGCGATCAAGACGGCATTGTTGGAGACAGGCTCGGCTCATTTGTCTGTACACTCCCCACGTGCTTGGCCTGGCCTACTTCGCCACACGTCATTTTTAGTGTATAATATCAATTTAAGATTCAATTAACGATTTTAATAAAACGTCAACCCTTTTAAAAACTAGTTATTTTTAAATTGTTTTAATGAATGTTAAATTCATTAGTATTAATATGTTTGTAAACAATCGGTAATACTAGCCAATTTACAAATGGCTAGAAGTAAAATAATATCACGCTAAAAACTTAATTATTTTAATCTCATTGTGTAGCTTTAACTATACGCATTAATTTACAATACGTCAACTCTATAACACTTAAATATCAAGTATTAATATTTTCTTCTGTTTTTAGATAAAAGTAGTGGCAAATTGCGGGTGCTGGCCCAGTTCAAGGTCACCTGAGGGATGACGTCATCGAGGTCAATGACCTCACCGATGACGTCATCGATGACGCAATCGATGACGCAATCGATGACGTCATCACCAATGACGTCACTTCCATGACGTCACACCCATGACGTCACAGAAATGACGTGCTGATGACGTCATCACCCCTTACGTCACCAATATGACGTCATCGACGCCACTGAGGTCAAGGTCATGCCGAAACTTAAAATTTTTTGGCACTTTTGCCGTTTCTCGCACTACGCTCTGAGTTTCAGTCACATTCCCCGTGACCTTGACGACTTGGAGCGAATTTGCGACGAGAAACGGCCAAAAGTGCCAAGTTAAACTCGATTTTGTGACATGACCTTGCCTATGTGGTCAATAGGTGATCCCTCAGGTGACCTTGAACTAGCACAACACCCGCAATTTCATATTACTTTGATTTTGAAAACTTAACAACGGAGAGCCGACACCGACGCGCACCCCACGACAGTCACTGAGCGACTGACTGTCAGGCTCCGTGTACTCTAGGTATATCAGCTTTAGAGACTAAGATTCTAAACCGTCAGTAATTGGTGTAACTAACTGAACTTTGCAAGGAAAAGTTATTTCATCCAATATTTTAAACAAATCCTCATCAGTAAAACTTATATTAGTCTGTTTGGTATAAAACTTAGGGTGTCCGTGCAACAATTTACGCCACTTGGCTAAAGTCGAAACCCGCTTGACCTGAGCGGTGGACACTGAGCAACCAATAAAGATTTAACACGACTAATTTAATATTACTGTGACTTTGAAAAATTTAACAATGGAGTGCCGACACCGACGCGCACCCTACGCCAGCCGCCGAGCGACTGATCTTCAGATTCTGTGTACTCTAGTATATCGGGAAGTGGAGGGGGAAATTTCAAGGTCCTCCAAACGGAGTCTTAAAAGTTAAAGTGTAGAAAGACTACTCTTGTGCTTCCTGGCGGTGAGAGTGCAGCTTAAATAAACTTAGTAGAGGGCAAAGGTCAAGGTCATTCAATTAAGTTTTAAAAAAGATGACTAGTCGTCCTCATCGTCCGTACTACTTTCCGATGAAGAAGAAGGAGAGTCGTCTGAGTCCCGCTCTGATGCTCCCAGATGAAAAGTATGTCTATTTGAAAGCGCAGGCCGGGATCTTGTACCATCAACTCCTTTAATCTATTACATACCAATTCCACTTTTTACACATTGTTAATAATCAACACCCAAGGCTTTGGCTGAACATAACGTGTAGTTGAGTCAGCCTCGCAGACAGTTACATCTTCCGGTGATATTGGAGTGTATAAATGTGTAAAATCCCGTTGCTGAGGCTGGCTTGAAGTTGAAGGTTCTGTGCCGACCCTGGTTGCATCAAATTCAAATCCATTCTACATTCAAGAGGTCCAGGGTTTCCGTTGAATACATAGAGTAATTTTGATACAAGACTTCCACTTCTGTCACATCTTGTAAATTGAACGGTCCACCGCAAGGGAAACGCTTCGTCCGTAGTGGAGTCAACTTGTGAAAGAGTCCTGTCCGCCATGGTAGCTAAGCAAGGAATGAGGTGAGCTGCAGACCGTTGTAATAGTATTGAAAAGTAGAGGGGGAAATTTCAAGGTCATTCAAATTGGTTTTAAAAAGGAAGGAGTGAGGGGGAAATCTCAAGGTCATCCAAATTGGGTTTTAAAAAAAGGAAGGAGTGGAGGGGGAAATTTCAAGGTCATCTAATTTGTGTTTTAAAAAAGGTTATTCCCCATTAGCCTCGTCATCTACGTTCTCCCCCACATCTTCATTTGCATTGTCTCCCACATCAGATTCATACGAGTAAACAGGTGACATTGGTGAATATTCCGGCGAGTGCTGGCCGTTGTAGTCATGCTGCAATTCAACTTGTGACCAATCATAGTTTAAATTCATCTGAATTATAATCCAGGGTTGTCCCGGAGTATCTCCTTCATCCTTTCACAAATTGCTTCTAAATAGTGCACACTGTCGATCGACAGTGTCCAACCCGTACTTGTTCCAACATCAGTAGTGGAATCGGCTTGGGTGATGGTGTTGTCCGCCATGGTTGCCAGTGGAATAAGGAATGATGCTAGATGTGAGACCCATACAGGAACCTAGTGAAGTAGTGGGGGTATGGTGAGTAGTGGGGGCGTGGTGGAGTAGTGGGGGAAAGTTCAAGGTCATCCAAATGGAGTTTTAAAAAAAAAGAAAACCTACAGAGTAACATTAAAATTTTCCAACTGACGGTGGTGAGCGTTTTCTTCCACAACCTTGCCGGACAGATGTAACTATGCCGTACAGTATGAAAAATACAACCATAGTAAGACCAAACAATAAAAGATAGCCGTTGAGTATTATGATATTTTCTGAGTGGATCTGCTTTTCTTCTTATCGCCCTCTCTTGCATTCTCTTTTCTAAACTCGTGTATGAAATCACAGCATGTGTGAGGACATCTTTCATCTGTTGGTAGGTTTGCCATTGTTGAAGTTGTAAGTTTGACTGTTAAAGATGGAATGAGGTATCCCAATTGCGGTGTCTCATGTATACCAATAGTCAAGTGGTGGGGGAAGTTTCAAGGTCATTCAAATTGTGTTTTAAAAATCCTATCTTGTTACTGAGCTCATATGTCAGTAACAAGATAGGTGTTTTTCTATTTTACTTCTTTAATATAATGAAAATAAACATATTGTACAACGGTTAGAACAAGAAATACAACTGCTAGTCAGCTGAAGTAATCCAAGTTGTCCGGCTCGGTCTTCATCGATGTTGGTGAGGAGTGCCCAGACTCTTCTTTATGCTGCCGAATATTCTTTATATTGCAAGCGTAAACTTGCACGTTTATACGGTAGCCTCGTGCCACCATCAGCTGCAGCTCTTTGTACAGCTCGTTGAGCTCCTGCTGAGTCTTGATTGTAACTTCCTCATAACTGGCGCAGCTTACATTGAGAGGACATCTTGATGTTGACTGGTCGACCGTTGGAGTTGAAATGAAGCCGAGACACAGCGCTTGGAGGTACATGAAAAAGTGGTGGGGGTAAAAGTGGTGGGGGTATGGAAGGTCTAATTAAATCGTTCTAAACTTTTTCATTGGTACAATGGAATTGAACAAACAGCACAGGTGTCTTTGATGTTCTCAAACTTAAACACCGGTGTTAAAAAACCAAACTGTCTTATACCTCCGTCCAATACAAATTGTCGCAGGTCACCAACAGCTGCATCACCACACGGTAGACAAAACCTTTCTCCATCGTTGAACTTGTACCAAGAGTACTCTGAGTAGCCTCTATTTTCCCTCTTGTAGTCTTTGATATCTTCTTTATTGTCAGTGGGATATTTTCTTGTAAACAAGTTGGGAACAAATCTTTGTAAGTTATAACTCGTT
>CM061531.1:267634619-267691588 GCA_030545055.2 Neoaliturus tenellus
TTACTGTTTCACGAACTTCACGGTCAACAACTCTTGTTTAATGTTTCAACTATCTATTTCTTTTGATTTTGTTTGAATAAGTGTTGTTCTTTTAAAACAACGCAGTGATTTTCCTCAAACGTCGGGTAGAAGGGGGGCAAAGCTCCTATGACCTTGGCTGTGTATCTCTCTGTGATCGAACTAGCCCCTTCATAGATTTCCCTCCACTTAACTAAATTAATTTCATTTTACCAAAATTTCAAAAACCACACTAAATTAGGCTAAAGTACCAGGGGGACCGAGCTTATGCTCGGTTAAATTATTAATCGTCACTCTCCTTTCTTAGATAAAGCCCATTCGTTCAGTAAAAATTGAATTTTGTCTAAAATTAAGTTTAAAACCCGTAATTTTTCGGTCCATAGTATCTGTCGGTAAAAGGTATTTTTTTTCTATTTACCGTATTAACTCAAATAATAAAACTATAAACAAGTTAAAGGTTTTACAATTATTTAAGTTCACAAGTTGTTTACAAGAGTATCCTACCATTAATAATGGTGTAATGAACTGGAAGGGGGAAGCTTATATATACGCTTATTAGATGGCAAGTCGTGTAATCTCTATACTTACTTTATTATACCAGAAAATTACGGTTACAGAAGTTTTACTTGATGAATTACAGTAGCCTATCTAAACCATTAAAAACTTCTTTGGTTAAACTAATGATTACAAACTACATCAGCTGTTTTACTCACCAAGAGACTTAAAGAAAAATAATAATACAAAAACCCGTTTATTATTTAAAGGAAACTTGAAATATAGTCTCTTTACATATTGATTTAAATATAAAAATATTTTAAACATGGTAGGTTTGAATAAAAGAAGAAAATCTACAATATAAATTGTAAAACATATTTTTTCATGCAATACACAGTTTACTGAACTTTTGTTACTCTGTTTAAAACTTTTTTGTTTAACATTAGTTAAGATTATAAGTGTTTCCAACCAAAGTCTAGAGTTTAAGAATTTATCGCTGATCCGTCACACCGAACAAAAGGTAAGCTTAGCTATAACTCTTATGTATTTGTTTAGTTTAATAATTTGATAATAATAAACGAATTGAATCAAATGAATACTTTTTTTGAATGCAAATTTTACAAAAAAATTACCAAATTTTTTTATTTTTCGTTTTAGCCTCCACGAAATTGTTCAAGGATTGAAAAGAACCTATTATATCAAAATAGGCATATGTGTCGTAACGAATCTTATAAAGATTATATTTTATACAAGCTCGCATTTAACGATTTTTATATCCATGAGAATCAGCACTTAAATGTAGAATGTAACATTTTGTAACATCTGGCAAAAGTTTTCTTTTTAAAGATCCCATAAGCAATATCAGGAAGAATAAACACAAATATCAAGTAAATGAAAAGAGTGTAATTTTTTATTATTTTCTAGACTAACTAATGCTTTAATATAATTTTATATTAATGAAAATAATGATTAATCAGATTCTACGAGTAAACTCCGGAATGAACCAAGATCTAATGAAGATCCCCAACATGAAAATGGTCCGCGTGCCAAGCTGAGAGGCCCTCTACTCCGCCTCTGGCTCATATTGGGCTGGGGGCGTGACGAGCGTCCAAGGATCCACTGCGTTTATCCCCCCCACTCCGAAGACATGAAGATCCCCTTGAAGATAGTCCGCGAGCCAAGCTGAGAGGCCCTCTACTCCGCCTCTGGCTCATATTGGGCTGGGGGCGTGACGAGCGTCCAAGGATCCCCTGCGTTTATCCCCCCCCCCCCATCGAAGACATGAAGATCCCCATGAAGATAGTCCGCGAGCCAAGCTGAGAGGCCCTCTACTCCGCCTCTGGCTCATATTGGGCTGGGGGCGTGACGAGCGTCCAAGGATCCCCTGCGTTTATCCCCCCCCCTCTTCGAAGACATGAAGATCCCCATGAAGATAGTCTGCGAGCCAAGCTGAGAGGCCCTCTACTCCGCCTCTGGCTCATATTGGGCTGGGGGCGTGACGAGCGTCCAAGGATCCCCTGCGTTTATCCCCCCACTCCGAAGACATGAAGATCCCCATGAAGATAGTCTGCGAGCCAAGCTGAGAGGCCCTCTACTCCGCCTCTGGCTCATATTGGGCTGGGGGCGTGACGAGTGTCCAAGGATCCCCTGCGTTATCCCCCCCCACTCCGAAGACATGAAGATCCCATGAAGATAGTCCGCGAGCCAAGCTGAGAGGCCCTCTACTCCGCCTCTGGCTCATATTGGGCTGGGGGCGTGACGAGCGTCCAAGGATCCCCTGCGTTTATCCCCCCCCCACTCTGAAGACATGAAGATCCCCATGAAGATAGTCCGCGAGCCAAGCTGAGAGGCCCTCTACTCCGCCTCTGGCTCATATTGGGCTGGGGGCGTGACGAGCGTCCAAGGATCCCCTGCGTTTACTTCCCCATCCTCGGTCATATTGTTCGAGGATCTACAAAGAAGACTCGACCTGCAACATCGTGAGAAGATTCCAGGGGCGAATCCGATGGGCCAACATAAGAAGTGAGTTTTAATTCTTTTTTACTCTGTATCTTAGTATGGTATAGTATACGCCTGAGACAAAAAGAAGGTTGGTAATAGCTTACTAAGTTACATAAGTTGGTTGGAAACACTTATACTAGTATGTGCAGTGGTGACTTATTGTAGGTAATAGATTTTACGACGAATAATTATGCACTTTTCTGGTAAGCTGTTATGCATGGTTAAAAGTTACCGATGGTTAATCTTTACTAAAACTTGCCTCTCCGTTAGGCCCAATTTCTCATTTCAAATTTCTCATTCAAAACTTAAAAAAACTAAATTCTAGCACAAAATAAACAATTGCAATTTAAATTAAGATAATAAACGTATTTCACTTTAGTAAATAAAAAGTAATATGGTACTAATCTTATACTCTAAGACAAGTACTGTTTGTACGGGCAATTTTTTTTTTCATCACACTGTACGGGAAACAGCTATATTCATCACCAGCTGAGAGTGTAGAAAAACCGTTTTCCCTCTCTAGAGAGGGAAAATCAGCTGTTGATTTTCCCACACTAGTAATTAGTTATGATTACTGACTCAAGTAGCGCTAGCAGTGCTAAGAGTATATTATTCCCTAAATCAGCTGTTCTCAATAATGTTATCAGCTGTGTAAAACAGAATCACTGTTTTCATTGTACTGCGGAAATCAATTGAGCATCCATAGGTGGTTTCTTAAACTTGCATTATTTAATTAATTACTATTATTAATTATCTACAGTGTGATGAAAAATATCGTTCATAACTCGAGTAGAAAGTGTTATTCCGTGCCTTTATCGAAATTCCGCGCTCGGCTAAAGCCTCGCGCGTAAACTCGATCTCGGCCCGGAAAAGACACTTTCCTCTCTTGTTATGAAATATACTATTCTTTCTCCAAGGGTTTTGATGTTTTGGTTGAATATCTGAGTTTTGCCACGAGGAATCGATTGCCGTCGCGTCGGTCCCACGGCTGGGAAAAACCCGTGCTTTCGTCCTAAAGCTCTCAAAGTTCCCATTTTATCCTTATGGAGAATTTGTGTATAGCTACTAAATTGAACAAATACATTTTTTTTCTCCAACGATTTTTTATGTTTTGGTTGAATATAGGGTTTTTTGCCCCAGGAACCGATTGCCGTCGTTACCCTTGGAGTGAGTGGAGCAAACGAGCTTTGTCTGAGAAAGGATATTGATGTTTAATGATTTTACCGAGCATAAGCTCGGTCCCCTTGGTACTTAAATTCTTAAATAAGAGTCTCCCAAACAGCAAAATGCATTTTAACAAATGATAACAAGCTTAGTCGACAAAGTCATGTACATTTAAATGCCTTCTTAATAAATGTTTTTAAACATTTTCTCGAGTTAGTGGTTGATCAATTGCCGATAAAAATCCTGCTTATGCCGATTTCATTGTATAGCAGTGGTGTGACGCACCTAGACATAAGGTCTGCTTTTGGTCTTTTTACATCAAATTAAAATTATTTCGGAATATTAGTGCCCGGTAGGAAAACCTCTTCAGGTGTTGTACTAGGGCTGTTCAGAATGTAAGCTCCATTTACTATGGTCAAGTTAAAGATTCAAATCGAAGCATGGAATCATCTTCGTTGTGACATGGAGTAAGCATACACCTGTATGCTTAATCAATGGTTGTGATCAATTTTAGGCACAGTATTGGGTGCTTCCTTTCCTAAGCAAACAGGGACGACCCTTACTTTGAAGTCCCAGGACCCCGAACACCTCTGGGTTACATTGGATACATCCAATACTCCCTCCCCCCCACCAAGACTATGGTGTGCCATAGGCCTACCTCCGGTACTTTTTAATTAAAAAAACTAAGCAATAGTCTAAACTCTGAGTGATTTCTTTATCAACTGCAAAAAAATCTTTACCTATTTATTATTAATTCACAAACACCCCATAATTTTAAATTAGTGGGGTATTAATTGTAACTTTCAAAAAGGGGTAGTTGTAAACGTTGTTAATTAGTAAAAAAAGTATAAAAAGTGTACTTTTGTTTGCAGGAATTGATTTAATTTTGTGTTAAAAATCACTAATTACTAAAATACAAATACCCCCGTCGCAGCAGACCTGCGTACTTAGCGTAAGCAAATTTACAATGGCTCTTATCTTTTATTGTTTATTTCATTGTTTTTTTCTATGCAAGAGGCATTTTGTTAGGAGAGTTGGAAATGCTTAAACGGTTTTAAGGGAAAGTGGTCCAAACCCATCAAAGTGTGTTGGGCATCCTGATAATCGAACCCATGACCTCTTGAACCAAAGTCCAAGACTCTACCGGTTAGGCTAGCGAGATGCCTTACAGTTTAATCAACAAAATATTTGGTTTTATAAATGAGTAAAAAGCTATATAAAAATACTTTAAATTACTACTTAAATTGTTAATTCATACAAGAAAATATAGTGTTTCATTATATAATACATATATTCACATTAATTATTAACATCATTAACACATAATCACATTAGTTTTACAGATATAATAAGTTTTAAGAATAGTACAAATGTGAATAACGAAAGGTGAAATGCATAAAGAGTGATCTGTTTATAAATCCCAAAAGGTGCAAACAAATTAAATACAATTTTACATGTGAAAAATTCCTAAAACCCACTTTAGGGAGGAAAATTTCCTACTTTCTCTACTGAAGTTGGGCCGATCTCACTGGTTCACGAACTCATCCAAGAGAATCCAAATTTACAAGGCTGTACCACATTCATAATGATTAGACAATTTTTGCATTAGTTATCGTTTTAACAAACACTCGAAGTTGAAAATTTTATTTCCCATATTAAGCTTGTGTTAAATTTTTTAGTAAATCGTTATTTGTGCAGTTATTAATGTGTTTTCGATAAAAAAAAAGAAAACACACACTTAGTATCCAGAAAGTACACATAAATACCCCCGTCGCAGCAGACCTGCGTACTCAGCGAATTTCCAAAGGATCTTGAGATTTTGTATTTTCCCCATAAACACCATAGGAATGAGTATGTAGGTTTGCTGCCATTGGATATTGTTAGAAAATGTTAGTTTTGTTAGAAAATGTAATAGTTAGGTAAGGTAAAAAATATCATTGTATCAATATTCGACACTTTTAAATTTTCCCCATAAACCCCATGGGGGTGAGTATGTAGGTTTGCCGCCATATGGATTTTGTTAGCAAATATCAGTTAAACCCTATCTAGTGAATGTACGAACCAAATTTTATCAAGTTATTCCGATAAATAAGCGAGATACAGGGTTTTGTTGATTTCCCATAAGATTAACACTGGAAACCTATTTTTAGCTTTTCTCCGTAACCTGTTAAGCCAAGTTAAAAATTCAAAATACTAAATTGTTTGTTTTTTTAAGATCTTTTAAATGGGTTTAGTTAAAAATGTTGAATTTTAAAAATTAAGGTCCAAAAATGCCAAAAACCCATTTTTGACCCCTTTGAAACCCCATAAAACCCCGTTCCCATATCCCGATCATGTTGGTTCGCGAACTCATGAAAATAGATCTGGTCTTACACCTTCATACCAAATTTCATCAAAATCGGAGGTCTCCTTCAAAAGTTATCAGTACCACGGACACACACATATATATATATATATATATAGATATATAGATATATAGATATATAGAGATATACATATATATGAAAATGAACGAACGGTATTTTTAGCCTCTGGGGACCTCAAAATGAAAAAGTAACATGGTCCCGGGCTTAGGTCTTACCATGGCTACTACCGTAATAGCGTATTCCCTATAGGAAATTCGCTAAAAGCGACAAATTGATAAATAACATTGTGAAATCGCAGAGTTGACCCTCAACTGGAATTTTTAGCTCCTATAAAAACGACGGCAATAGCTTTGTTCCAACAGAAAATTTACATTTCATAAAGTTTATGTTCTTGTCCGTCATACTGAGAAATAAGTTTATTGATGAGTAATAGAAATTATTTCTAGCCAAATATTTTTAAAACCCAATTTTAAAAATTTTGTATTCTTTAGTACTATTTTACCGAATGGTTTCTCGGTTACAAATTAAAAGTTTCCCCATGTTAATGTTACGAGACTAAAAATAAACTTCAATTGCCTCTAGCTCTTTAACTGTTAGTTTTGAAAAAAAAAAAAAATCCAAAGAATAAAAAAGTATAACCATCATGCGTGGTTCATAACGCGTTTAAAATTTTAAGTTGGCTGCCTTATTAAAAATAGCATATAAAATAACAATTTAAAACAAAAAAATAACAGGTTCATAACGCTGAATAGTCTTATAGAATTGGAAATAATTGTTTTTATTATGGACATTTTTAAACACCAAGGGACTGTTTGTTCTTCGTAAAACATATGAATAAAATATATATCTCACAGCCAATACTACTAACACCATTGACTATATATACATTATTTCGATTCAATGCTAAAACCATGTTTTGATTGTTTTGATAAAATTACAAAGAATATTTGTTTGTTCACTAATTTTCTGTAAATGGAACATTATAAAAAACTGTTGTGTTAGTAAAACTATGATACATTTATTAATAAATTGTAACATCTATATATTTTGTTAATTAAGTGCGGTTCTGAATTACAAACAACACGAAATGCTATGCGGGTGCAGTTTATAATTTAACTGAGTTTTGGCAACTGTAAAGATGGCGGACCGGCCGGCCAACGGACCGTTTGTTCGACACGCAGCGCGCGTTCCAGTATGTTATACAATATATTTTTATGGAAACAACTCGTAAGTAAATCAATAAAATTGGACTCCATATCTCACTTAGAAAAAACTTACAGTTTTCCCCCATGTTAAATTTCCCTAGGATATTTTAATGTCAATTTTTGATAAATTTAGCGGGGTAATAGCTGAAATCGGTAAACAATTACCTTTCCAACCGCGTGTAAATCTATCCAGCAATGGTCAGGCTCGATGTAAAGTTTTAATTTTTTTCCCATATTAAATCTCCCTAGGATATTTTAATGTCAATTTTTGATAAATTTTGCGGGGTAATAGCTGAAATCGGTAAACAATTACCTTTCCAACCGCGTGTAAATCTATCCAGCAATGGTCAGGCTCACTGTAAAGTTTTAAATTTTTCCATATTGAATCTCCATAAGAAAAGTTTATTTTCAATTATTTCCTAATTAACATAAAAATCACTAAATAAAACCTGTACATGTTGGACCGCTAACCTTCAATCGGGGCCTACGAAAGCTAACTTTTAATTTAGCTTTCGTAGGCCCCGCTTCAATTCGGCACAACCGGCGCGTTAATCGGTCTAGTAGAATGGCGAGGGTTTGCTGACATTTGTTTTACAAATTTTTTTAATACATAAGATAGATGTGCTTTGAAAAATATCAGCAGTGATCTGTGGTAAAGAATAGTACAGTAATTTGCATGTAAAAGACATGTAATTTGCAAAAAAATATAAATGTTTACATGCTGGTTACCTGAACAGAAAACGTCTGGCATTCTCATAATCTGAAGCAGATTCAAATTAGTGACTAGTCAATTCACAGTCTCTATCACCATTGTGCAATTTCCTTTGACCGGTCGTCTACGACGTAGAGTAGAGGAGAGAGATAGAGAGGACAGAGAATTAGGGTACCAGGCCCGGGGCCTGCCTGGGACAAAGCGGCCTCGGCGACAAGCCGCATTGTTGCCAGTAATGAGAGTTTTTATTTACACATGTCTCCAACAAAACTAGACTTTGGAATATGGAAATCATGATCACATACGCTGTTCGATTTCATATGTTTGTTTCTATTTAATAACTAAATAATTCATAGGAAAAAATATTTAAATTAAATTCTCTTATCTCTTTCGATTATACAACAAAATCAATGGGACTCTCTCAATGAAACATTATTGAATTTAGAAAATATTAATACTTGTTATGTGATCTGAATTCCAATGCTAACTAACTATAGAAAACAAATAATGTTAATTTTATTAAAAACTTATTAATGGTGCTGGTCTGAGAGACAACAGAGCATAGCAAACGAGCTCTTATATTTCGAGGAAATATTTTTCTTTCCATTTAATACATTCTAAATTTGTCTTGAAGTTTTATGAAAAATTTAGCCCAATAATGATATAAAACTCAAACCGTTAAAATTATATACAGTGATACACAAATATTTCGTGTATAAAAATCACATAACTGATAATTTTTAAATAATAAACCAAGCTAGCTAAAAGTAAATTTACAATTTTTATAAACATTTGTTTTATTATCTTCAGTTTGGAGAATACTGTGCAAGATTATAGAAAACAAATTTAATTTATTTTCATTTTATATAAATAAATTCTGTGGGAAGGGTTTTCAACAAAAAATTATTATTGAAAAGAACCTTCCATACTACGCAGGAAATGTATCCAAATTCTAGAAGCAGATGATGTCGTGCATGAGATTCAAGGGTAAATCTAACGTTTTAGGGCAAGCGTGCTTTTACATATACCCGCACTGATGCCACTGATACCAATCCCCTACTGTGTTTGTGTACGCGTTTTAAGCGGGCATTCACTCTAACTCTGATTACTCATGTTGTGCAACGTGTTGATGAATATTTGTTTGTAATCTAAGAGCTCTGCCTACAGTTTATTGCCCTGTTTGTGGAGTTGAAAGCCACGCAGTTTAGTCTCGTATTAAACAACACACTTTTCAACATAATTTTCTTAAGTCCACAATGTTGTTTTCAATTCCAAAGCAATGAAATATAAAGAGTAATAATTTCGAGAGAAATAGCACAAAGTTAATGATATTAACTGTGTGGTTTGTTTGTGCAAAAATATAGTGTTTAAGGATTACCAAAATGATAAATTAAACAACAGATTATTAGTCATATATAGGATGGATTTGGGATTAGTTGTTCCTAGAATAGCTTGGTTGCTGAATTTAAGGGGTATTGAATACTCTATATAGTAATTAATGCATTATAGATAGGTATACCAATTCAGTCATACAATAACTACTTTAAGAACTAAACTTGGTGTTACAAAAGTATTGGGTATAAGAAACAAACAGTTTAGAAATATAAACACAGGCAAACTTTAATAGAAGTTGAGTAAACTGTTTGCGTTCAGTTGTTCATTACACATTTCGCCTAATATAGGCCTACTACTGCGTACATAAACTTGCGGAACATTACACACTTGCCTAGAAAATACTACGGATTCGTATGTCTCATGTTTGGTGTTGTTTACGGTCCACAATCCATGCTTGCAATTTGTATTTACACCAAGATCCTGGTTACATACAAAAGATTATCCTGTCCCTCCAGCAACCAAGTTCTTTAGAAACAACCAAAGCAATCCTTTACATACTAATAATCCATTGTTTAATTTATCATTTTAGATAAAACATTATATTTTTGCACAAACAAAGTACACAATGTATTATTAACTTTCCGTTATTTCTTTCGAAATTATTACTCTTTATCTGACTGCATTGGAAATGGAGATGTACAATTAGAATAAAACCTTAATATAATACTAACAGTTTTAGGAATTGTTGGATTTTTCTATTGAAAGTTTACGTGATATAAGTTATCTTTGAAGCCATACATACATTACACATGGCTCATCTTAGTTTATGAAGCAGCAGTCACTCTAAATTCTTTGTCCATAATTCAAAGCTTAGCAATTTTATAATATTTACACATATAAATAATGCATTACATACTCTAATGCTTTACAGTATCTTTATGTTATAAAAGAGTGCATTTAAGGGTATAGAGAAAAAACTATTATATCATGGCGATTTTTGTGTCAATGGCTTTCTTATGGCCTCTAAATGATAAGAAAAGTATATGGCTCGGAAAATGCCTTTTAGTCAGTAAAATGAAAAATAAAATTATTTAGACCAATCTAAGACGTTATTTTATCGATTTGTTTACTGATCCAGGTGATCCATTTCCTACGCTAAAATTTAACAACTTTGCTGAGCTACAAAATAGTTTTAGTAAACAATGCAGACAGCTCCAATTCAATGATTGACAGATAACAAAAGCAAAGAGACGAAGATTGAAATTATTTTGTAAGGGGTTGGTAAAATACATGTATAACAGCTGGCTGTTTAATAAAATGTTGGTTGTCATGTAAAGGGAGATACTTTTGTATATAAGATTGCATTTGATGTATTCAAACTTACGACTTAAATATAAATTAACTTGTTGATACATATGTGTAGAGTTATAGACTTTTTATAGAAAAATAAACTAAAATAAAATAAAATATTTTTATTGTAAAATACAGTACTTATTACCACATTTTTACACGTTTATTTTGTTATAAATAGACAACAAACTTCTTAAAATGTTCTTTCAGGCTTATGCTTCTTTATATTTAACAATTAGTTAACTGTGCTCATTGTTGTACAATGTTATTGCAAAACGCCTCTCTCCTGTCTATCTAAACCGGTGCGTACGTCCGCAGATAGGAAAATAAATTTTAAGCTTAATGAAATTAAGGAAAGTCGGCAAGCGCCATTGGAAGTCTCCAGACCTTTCACAGTAAATGAGCTGGATGTGGCGATTGATGCTATGCCAATTAATTGGCAAAGCAGCAGGTATGGATGAAATCTTCCCGGAGTTTATAAAACACTTGGGTAAAAAGGCTAGACAGTGGCTTCTTGCAGTTTTTAATTCCATAAGGGAAACCGGCGACTTGCCTGGTATATTTAGAAGATCAAAAATAATAGCTGTCTTGAAGCCAAATAAAGATCCACAACTGCCAGAAAGTTACCGACCCATAGCTCTTCTTAGTGTCTGTTATAAGCTGCTCGAGAGTTTGATATACAACAGAATCCTCCCTGTTCTGGATTCCAGCATCCCCGTCGAACAAGCTGGGTTTAGGCCTGGGCGCAACTGTTGTGACCAGGTTCTAGCTCTTACTTCCTTCATCGAGAATGGGTTTGAGCGAAAACTGAAAACCTCTGTTGCTTTCTTAGATCTTACTGCAGCTTACGACACTGTCTGGAGAAAAGGCCTTCTCATTAAATTTTATAACCTGATTCCTTGCCCTTTCCTGTTGCGTCTCCTCAACTCGATGCTCTCCAATAGGATGATTAAAGTCTATTTGGGACGCAAGGAAAGTACTTTTAGGCAATTAAAAGATGGCCTGCCACAGGGGTCAGTGCTTGCCCCACTGCTGTTTAATGTGTATACTGCCGACATGCCTGACACTTGCTCCTTAAAGTTTGCCTATGCGGATGATATTGCACTGGCTTATCAGCACAAGGAATTCCGACATGCTGAGGAAGTACTAACAAATGACCTCAAGACCCTCGGTGAATACTTTAAGGCCTGGAAGCTAAATCCAAACCCAACTAAAACTGAGGTATCTTGCTTTCACTTGAACAATAGACTAGCCCACCAAAAGCTTAAAATCGTATTTGACGGTGTTGAGCTAAAGCACAATGATCACCCACAGTACCTGGGAGTCACTTTAGATCGGTCTCTCACATTCAAAAGCCACCTACAAAAGACAGCGGCCAAGGTGAGAGCTAGGACTAACATTGTCCATCACCTTGCTGGCTCCACATGGGGAGCTAATGCACAAGCTCTGCGAACCACTGCTTTGTCCCTGGTTTACTCAACCGCAGAGTACTGTGCTCCCGTGTGGCTGAACAGTGTGCATGTCAGAGAGATCGACGTCCAACTGAACAGGACTATGAGAGCCATAAGTGGTACACTCATGGCAACACCAGTACCCTGGCTCCCAGTGCCGTGTAATATCGCTCCACCTGAAATAAGACGAAGGGAGGCACTTACTAGGGAATATAATAAGATCGTATCCAATCCACAGCTACCCATCCATGATTGCCTACCCCAGGAGACGGGCAGATTGAGGTCCCGAAGACCACCACTGCGTACAGCATCCCAGTTGACGGAGACAAACTTTTCCATCCATTCCGACTGGACTTCCTCCTGGGACTCTATCCAAGGCCGGAATCAATTTTTAATTGCTGACCCAACCTTAGCAGTAAGTGGTATGGATCTTCCTCGGAAGCAGTGGACCGTTCTCAATCGATTCCGCACTGGTGTGGGAAGATGTAATTATTGGAAATACAAATGGGGAATGACAGAAGACCGGTCATGCCGCTGTGGAGCGGAGTTGCAGACTATGACTCACATAGTCAATGAGTGCCCTTTGAGTGCTTTCCCCGAAGGATTGATTGGGCTGCATTGTGCAAGTGAAGCTGGGCTGCAATGGCTTAGCTCCCTGGATTTAGCTTTGTAAAGAGAGATCATAACTTTATGTTTTTAGTTTAGTTTTTAAATTTTTGACGCAGGTGCTAAGCAAGGATAATAGAATATGGGGCTTATTTAATAGCCTTGGGTGCTAAGCACCTCAGAGAATGTATTATATTTTTCTGAAGTTGGTAGCTGGCTATTAATGCCATACGATATATATATATATATATATATATATATATATATATATATATATACATATTGTTGTACAAAAAGGAGTGCAAAAAGGTGAAGGTACAGGAGATGAATTATGAAGAAATTAGAATTGAAATGTACAAGAAGAAATACAAAGAATAAGGAAGGAGTTGGAAATAAAGTGCAATAAAGAGACCAAGAAAGACAAAAACATGGTGAATACCGTAGAAAATATTAATATTATAGACAAATGATATGGAATGAATTTAAATATTGTTAAAAATCAGTACATTTATCCTTGTAAAGATGCGACCTTTTTAATTAAGATTCGTCAACGCGCTATATCCTAAGTTTTAAAATGACACCTCAATCTTAAAAATCGGTTCAGTAGGTCGAGAGAAAAAGGGGCGTAACAGACGAAACCCTTATAGAAATAAGAAGATAGATATTTTATAAGCAAGGTTTATGTTTAATTTTATAAATTTTAATTTGGTAAAATTGGACTATTATACTCTTATGTGTGTCTAGTTGGAGATGGACTTATCTTGAAGACGGACGCAAATTATATATAAATCATTTAAAATATTTTCCTGAAATTTATATTTTATAAACAAATAAATATTTGACTTATTGCGATTACAATGAAGGTAAGTGCACACCGTTAGAACTATCCACGAACTTTAACATAGTAGTTACGATAATCTATGGAACACAAAAAAGGACTTCTTAGGGAAACAGTAATGGGCTTAATATACACAAGAACAAGAAAATTTTCTGTAGTTTAAGCTACCATTAAGTAAGTACACCACCTTATTGCAAAACGTTACCTGCAAACAGATCTATAGTATTTGTTTTGACGTACATTTTTCATCCTGTAAATCTAATCTATAACAACATTATAATTCGTAGACGTTAATTTTATAATTTGTCAATTAATTTGTTACTGCTGTCAATCAAATTTTAAGTTATCTAGAATCAATTTCTGATGTTAATTTTTTAAACGTTTTTTTACTAAGAGATATAAAAATGCCTCCGTAGAAGTAGCTTATATGTTTTTAAAAATAGTGAACAAAGATTATAGAATCAGACAGACCAGAGATCGCCCACTGGTCGAAATTCGACTAAAAATTCAGTTTATCTTGAGCCATAAAGTAAAACATCTGTGATTCAATCAATTATCCTTCTCCCATAAGATTAAAAAAAAAAAAAAAAAAAAAAAACATTGAAACTTTGAAAGCCTGTTAAGCGTTTCCCTGGTGACCGATGTGAATTATAATGCGATCTTGCACAATACCTTTCTAACGGTATATTCAGATTTCCCCTACGATTCAAATAAGCTGAGAAATAAGGAGGAAAAGAAACATGCTTGCCTATTAATATACTGTATAGATGTTGACAACGCAGAAGAGAAGCTTACAACCCTAAAAAGAGGGGGAATAATAAATCTGTTTCAGTTTGTGTAAAAAATTATTCAAGGGAGGAACCAACCTACAGAGTTTATCCAAGTTTAATGGAAAATAGAATCAAGTGACAAAAAGAATGTAGATTTAGAAAATGTTAAAATATAGATAATATGAATAAATTTAGGGAGGTTAAAGTTAGTGTCAGTGGGAACGATTAGAACGGATTTCCAATAAAATATAAACAATACATCAACATCCAAACAGAGCCCAGCGTGACCCGGCCTGCGACTCCATCGATCATGACGGACGGGTCTGCCGTCTGCTAAATGCCTGTAAATGCTAAATGTTATCTTCCGGCCGAATATCGGGCAGCGATCACTGTCACGCGGAGTGATTTGTGTTTGTCATGCTGTAATCCCGCATACTGTGTTAATGTAAGACAATACGTGGTATCGGGAAACTGACACGACAACGGAGAAAGGTGAACTCCCTTTGTTGCTATGTTCGTCTCATACAAACCTGCAGTATAAAAATCCACAGTTGAGAATATTTGCAAGAGTGACTAGACTAAACCTAAATGTGTCTTAAATGTATGAAATCCTAATAAAAATTGGTATGGAAATAAATATTGTTTCGTCCTGTTTTTGGAAAACAAACCACTAATTAAAAATTTTAAAATCCAGAGGATTGTCGACAATACTTACAAAATTGCATCTAAATTAGACAATTGTTTTGAAACATAAAGAAACGCATAAACAAAAACAACTACATTTTAAAATTCGTATGAAAAGAATTATTATGTAATAGTTTAACCCAGTTATTGAGGTTAAAAGGCCCCCCTTTTTGTACCCAATTTGGCCTATCAGTTAAAATGAGAATGTAACATACAGCTTCTAACTGTTTCTCTGGACGGCAAAAAACTATACAGAGTGTACGGAAACTCTCTTCCAAACCCCCCATGTGGTGGTTCCTTGGATCAAGATAAACAAAAAAGTTAATTGAAACATAATGTCCTAAAAATATCTCGAAACTGTTATTTTAAAAAAACTTCTAAGCAACAAATAAGTTGACAAATTGATTTATAAAAACAGTTTTGTAAGTCTGTAAGAATAAATAACGGATTTATTATTACTTTTCTGCAGAAAAAAACTATTTTTGCGTTATAATGCATGCAAATTAAGGTTATTAAAAACCACTATGACTCCGTTATTTGTTGTCAAATTATTTTAAGCGTCGTAGCATTGGTTGGCTGATTCAATTTGTCAACTTCTTTGTTACTTGTAAAATTTTTATAAATTTACCGATTTTAAGATATTTTATTTTAAAACGACTGCCATAAATGAGTTTAAATGACTGCCATTAAAAAACACATCGGAAAAATATATTTTAAAATGAAGATTGTTTGATTAAGTTCCATGCTGTTAATGAAATAAATATTATTTAGTGAAAAAATGGCGGATAGTAACGTAACGAAGTATTTGAGGACATAAGTTCAAATGAACTTTCTTCTTTGTTTTTATCCGAGGAATCACCACACTGAGCTTTGGAAGAGGGTTTCCTAACACCCTGTATAAATTAGCCAGTGCTGTGTGAAATAATACCATTAAAAATAATTTAAAAAGTTAACCAACAACTTAACAGATTAATAACAATAATTATTATTATCAGAAAGAATAATAGTAGGTGAGAGCCTAGAAAAACAGATTAGCCTATTTTTAGCTCTGATGTTATTAGTTTTACAAAAAATATTCATTTTTCAAAATATGCAAAGATTGGTTATTGCTCAAAGGAATTTCCAACGGTTATTGCTGGTTGGGTTTTAAATTAAATCTAACCAATGTTCGAAGTTATTACATCCACCAGTAACTTAGGGCCTATTTATATCGGATAATTTTTTTACGATCATTTTAAAAATACACTGTGTCAAAGTTTATAAATAAACTAGTTGATGCCCGGCATGTTTTGCGAAGCGAACTTTAAAATGAGTTTGATTGTTTCCATGACCACAGCTTGAAGAGAGTTTTTAACCCTGCAATGGGTACATTTTTGACTGTCCTGAGGCTAAGCTCTGAAAACTATACAAAACCTCATGGCTTAAAAACCTTCTCTATGAAATTTTTCTTATATGTACTGAGTTTCATAGCAAACGGATGAGTGGTTTCTGAATCCATCGATCACAAATATATAAATACAAACATCGTCTTTTAGAAGAAGACATATAAATACCAACATCCTCTTTTATTTATAAATAAATTCAAATCCAATTAAGGCTCATAAACAATTTATTGCGATCAAGATTATTTTAAATACTGTAAAGTATATTTTAAATAGTTGGACTAACATGTGTAAATGTTATAAAATTGCAAAACTATGAATTATAGACAAATCATTTTGAGAGTTTGTTGCATTCATAGCCTAAGATGGACTTCAAAGTGAACTAATATCACTCAAACCAGAATTTCAATATAAAAATCCAACAACTCCTAAAACGGTTTGTATTATATTATGGTTTTATTTTAAATAATTGCTCGTCAAGTTTTCACTAATAACAAATTTCATTTTTACATTATTTCAAGTTATGCTTTGCTTAATATTTTTAGCTTGTATATATTTCAGTTTTAATCCATAGAAAATTTCAGTATGAGGAAAAAGTGAATTATTCTACCTCAATACTTTCTCTTCCAACGTCACATTTACGAGTAAGGAAAGTAACAGTGCTTGTGGGCGTTTACCAGTACTCGTCAATCTCTTCAGTTAAACTTAACTTCTCTGTAAAGGTTACAGACCTTTTTATTTGGTATTTACGTGATAAAATCAATTTACAAAAAAGGAAGTTTTTTGAGTTCAATTGGAGTAAATAGCGACTTTTGTACTGTTAACGTCTAACAATGGCAACTGCTACAATATTTCAGGACAAAAACTAAAAAAGGGTTACTATCATAAAAAATGATTAAAATATTCCAGCATATGTTGAAAAGCAAAACCCATAAATCACAACCTTTGTTTATTCTGGTTACTATATGGCTTGGGTTGTACCCAAATATTTTTTACATAAAAATTGCAAAATCGATTTATCAATAAAAGTTTTAGATATCTTCCTACAAATTATCTGTTTCTATTTGTCCTTCTTTGATAACAACTATTTTTTACAATAAATTTGGTTTGTATTTTTTTTAGGTACTTTAATGACAAAATCTAGATAAAAGACTCTATTAATTAAATGCATTCTGAGTTCTTGAAACATCAATAACCCCCCCCCCCTCCCCGTGAATCAAGAGGCACTATTTAAACTTAATTTATTAGATGAACGTTGAATAAGTTGTCTGAGATCGACGCTCCCTCGAGCCTGGTTTGAACAAGTTGAATGAACGTTCACGATATTGGGACGAATATCATCATGTGCTCAAACCGTGCTTCAACCAACTCCACCAATCAATCACCGGTAACGCTTCTTAATAAAGTTTCTGGAAATTTGTAAATATCTTACCTCCGATGTTGAGACAGGTCCTCCTGTAAAATTATATTAGGTATAAAAAAATGCTAGTGTACATACATATTTTCAAAGCAAATATTTACTCACAGCTAATTTGGCAAGGTAGCGTGCGCCAGTAATTATGTAATGAGAATTCAAATGTTTTGAGGGATGGTGATCAAAAATCCTCAGCTTTTATGGACATTACAAGGATTGAACCTATGGCCTCTTGCATGGTAGTCAATGTACAATAGTAAAAATTGTCACAATAGTTTTCGTAACGATCTAATGAAAATAATAACTTTTCATTTAAGTTTAGTTATTATTGAACTTTTTCTCAAAACTAAAGCAAAACATACAAATAAAATTCTGGTACAAATAATCGGTGGAAATAATCAAATCTATTAGAAGAAACCACTCTAACCTCTCAATCAAATCTCTTAAGCTCAATTAGAAGAAACCACTCTAACCTCTCAATCAAATCTCTTAAGCTCAAAAGAATACAATTAACTTAACAATACAATTGGTATTTTTAACGAACTTTTGTACGTATTTCAAAGTCATCCCCACCTTTTTTCATTTTTTGTTAGAAAGACAGAGAAAGTTCATATCACTTTCTTCAGAATTGATTGTTGGAATAATAGTTTAAAGAAATTAACAGTTATGCAAAATGCTATGTATAAAGTTTAAATAAATTTACCAGTAATCAGCATACCTATGATAACCAATTTATTACTCAGTAACAAGTCTGATTAGTTAACAAATTCAAGCCAAATTAACATCAATTAACACTATTAAACGTTTATTATTTTATTTAAAATTTGTGGAAAATTTTAATGTTAATCTTCGAAATCTAACTTTAATGTTACTTAAAGCGTGCGGTAACCGAGTATGTGATGTGATCATGTAATGTAAAGGGCGGTGTCACGAGCCCTGAAGAAACAGTGCAAACTTCAACTTTACTGAGTGTGCATTACCTCTTCCTATGGAGGGGATAATGCATGTTTGAATAACTAAACTTCATATATCATTGTTGTACAATACCTCGTGCATTACCTTTTGCAAGAATTATCCCACTATCTATTACCGAATGAGATAAAGATTAACCAAAATTCTTTTAATACATACGTATTTTAATCAATATTTAATGGGTTTTATATTTTTTCCAAGCTCCTCAACTCTTTGTTCGCCATTATTGGTCATGGGAAGACAGGGAAAAACTCATTAACAATGGATACATAACATGCTACTTGAAATAAATATAAAAACTAAGTAAAACAATGTGTATTGGTATTCTTTTGTAATAGTTAATATATTAATTGTATATTTATTCATTTCCTTGGTTAGCTCGTATTCTTTTGAAAACTATTATTTGTTATGGAAAATGCTTCAAATAAAAATAATTATTATTCATTTTATCCCTGATATATTTATTGCCTCCTGGATAAAGTTCAGACGTAACCATAGAGTTACAAGATGAATAGTTTCCGAGACTTATTAAATCTTGGTCTAATAAAAAGAAGACAAACAAAGAGTCTTTGTCTAGGTTTCAAAAAAGGTCGGATTGACGATGGCACAATAATTGCGTTTATTTATTTAATACATTACTTCTCTCTTTTTATCTCAGATTTTATTTTCCGTTTAATTTCTGAAATTCTGGCTACCGGTAACATTTTTGTGAAAACAGGAAAAATTAATACGTCGGGTATTTATGGAGAACATTTATAAATCTCCCGATCGCACGGGACGAGTGCGCAGGGTCGTCACGCGGCCCAGCGTCACGTGTAACGTAACGGCACAACGTGGGCGTCATCGTCATGTCAACCCCGTGACGCAACGGTTGTCAGATACAGTACCCCTCCCCTCGCCCTCAACAACGAAAGCTATTGTGCTTCGTCATCCCATTGTTGGATCTTTTTTCTAGGGGATAAAGGCAGGTTGGAAACGCCACCTGGACTGTGCTTTCTTTATTAAAATACAAGTTTTACAGCTTGGTTTTAAATTAAAATTTTATAAGCAATTAATTATTGCTTAGCTCTGTTTTAATGTCAATGCTTATGAGCCACCACAGCAATTTTTATAGGACTATATTTTTTAATGCTTGAAGAGGGTGATCTATAATGAGCTTTCAATAAAGATATGGTTGTAGGGATTTTGACTTCCTGGAATACTCAAAAAAAGCTTGTGTTACATCCTACATTTAAAGCCTGACTTCCATTTATATATTGACTAGCTGTTACCATGCTTTGCAATACCAGAGGAATTTTTGCCTTTAGTGTGAGCTTGTTCGCTACGCTTACTAGCTGTCAGCAGGGGTGCCCACAGGGGGGGGGGGGGTTACGACGCAGACTGCGTCATTGTATACCTAATTTTTTTTCGGGGGGGGGGGGGTCGAAAAAGGGTATTTTTGTCCGAGATGGGGGGGGGGGTGATTTTTTAAAGTATACTTTTATAACGAGTAATATTAAAACTAATGTTTTTTTTTTTTTTTAAATAAACAAATCATTTATGACAGGCAAAAACTGTACAGCTTATGATTTACCAAAAAATTTCCCCAACTGCTCATCAACAAACACAGTGACCCTCTGTATTCATTTCTCTAAGTTTAGGGGAATCTAGAAGCCTATGGTTGCTATGGAAACAGGCGAGCTGTAAATGACGCGCTATGTCGTTCGCGTAAGCGGCGGAATTCGATGCCAAAGTTGATTCACTTGCTCATATCTGTTTTTATTTTATGCAACAACACCAGAAACAGACACATTAAGCTATTTGTAATTTTTGTCCGGAAAGTAGCGTTTTTCATAGCCTTGGTCAATGAAATTTCACGATAAAGAAATCAGAAATCTGACTGTTGTGCGTGCGCCATAACCTCACAACGTTTAGTTGGTAAGTTAGGCCTATTCAAGGTTTCTGTGATTCAAAACCAGACAATTATTAAATTTTATTCTAAAAGTGGACAATGTATAAGTTAAATTAGATCGCATTAAAAGCATCCTCAAAAAGGAAATTATAAATATTCGTGTGTCGCTGATGATTGATGAAACACCGAAACAAACGGAACAATCAAATACCAAGTTTAGTCTTGACGCCCTGTCTTCCTATTCACGTTGTCAAAACGGTGACCCCCGCACAATTCAATTTAAAAACATAAGAATTTACCTCTGTTAGGCCACATCAGTAAAAATTGAGTTTAATGTGTAGTAATGTTGTAATGTTAGTAATTGTTTTAGTTTTAATCTTAATCTTCGGTAATAATTGCATTGGCTCGAGACTTTAAAGAGATATAGGATGTAGACTAATCCTGAGGATAATCGTTTATTTAAAGGAAATAATGCAAATATATACTCATCATGCTCTTTAAGCAGTCATCTTCACCCTTGTAATAACACTGAAAATATGCCTCCGTAGGCTATTCCTCTGTTTCGGGTGGTGTTTTTGGATATTTATTAGTAAAATTTATGTTTTATTATAAATTGTGAATATAAGTAAAAATGAATTGTATAATTACAAAAAAAATCTTAAAAGTAAGTAAAATTGATTTACTTTGCGACGTCACAAAAAGTAATATTTGTTAAATTTCCAAAATGTTGAGGTATGAGGGGCCTAAAATAACTATTCAACTAAACACTTACCAAGTTTAAAGAAAATCGGCCGAAAATGGCGTCCGAAACAGGGGAATAAAATATCATGTTTCACATAAAAGCTGTATGGTTAACATTGCCGACTGCGCAAAAATGGGCTACTGTATAAGCCCAAAAGTGAAGATGACTCTTAATAATCTATTCTATATATATAATACGTGATGCCCTTTTTTTGTTAACACTACTCCTCCCTTATTTCTGGACCAATTTTAAAGTTTGAGGTGTCAAAAGAATGGTCTCAGTTCGTAGTTTTGCAATAAGGTTTTAGATTTTTGATATTTTAATTCTGAAGCTCACGGGAAGCCCTCAAAGTTCATTTTTTGTCCATAAGATTAACATGGGGAACAATTTGTATTGAATTGCAATATAAAACAGCTGTTGATAGTTAAAAAGACAAACACATATGTTAAAAGCTGAATAGAAGCAAATTGAACTGGTACTGAAATATCAACACAATTTCATACTTTAATACGAGGAGTGTCTAATATGAGCTTTTAACCTTTTCTCAAAATGTAGCGGGTGGACTTTGTTTGAACGTTTTATTTACGTGTAGGCCTATATTGGCACAAAAATAAGATTAGTAAATTAACCCCTAGAAAATTGAATTTTTCTGTATGAACCAATTTTGGAAATTGAAATTTTTGATCTGGGTGGGTTGTCCGATTAGTATTGAAACAATAACGGAAGATGAAAAATATTAAAATGAACTAAATTTGTGTGCATGGGTTTTCAAACTGCTGTGAACTAGGCCTATATAATTTACAGGAAAATTTAGGAAAAGGGATGGTTGGTTGGAGGCGTAATAATCTGTTTGTTTAATACAAAAAAAAATTAATGCAGAATGCTACACATATTAAGACACCTGTTTAAAAGAGACATTTTAAAGTTTTTTACCTCCACTATATAAAAAAAGCTTATTAAAAAATAGTTTGTATGAAGAGATATTTTAACCAAAATTGTAATACACATAAAACTAAAATGGACCACACCAACAAAGATGTAGATTCTCTTAATTTTTATGATTTCTTAATTTAAATTTTGTAATGCCATAGACAGTTAAGTTCAAGAGGATTTAGTTCTTTATAAATAGTAATGTGGACTCATTCGCTATTTTGACGAAAAGGTACCTCATACAGTACTACAAAACAGCCGTAGTGGAGTGCTGCATAACTCATAGGACCGGGGAGTTGTAATGAAATGTTGATTTTTATTCTGTTGTCATTTACGTTTTATGTTTGATGAACTATGTAGATCCAACATCCATATGTGAATATATTCTAAATTTTATAGGAGTGTTTAGACAGAGGCCCTAAGACAAATCGGCAAAAGAACAACTACGCAATCTTAGCTAATTTAAATCTAAAAGAACAACCAAATCTAAACACTATCACATTGGAAAGTTTTAAAATTAGTAATGAAGATCGATTGATGAAACATCAATAATGTTTAATCTGATTTTCACTATAATTTGATTTGTATTCAAAATAACTCTGTTCATCATCATTTAATTAATGATGCTTTCTAACAACTGTTAAATGTTACATAGTAACACGAATGGCGTTAGGACCGTTCCCCGTCAAAACGTTAAAAAATGCCACTGGCGTATAAGTTCCAAGATTAGGTCCCGAGTCCACAGTGAAGTCAACAAAGCTCCTCACATAGTGGCTGAGATGTCCTGTTGATCTTAGTTAATATATTATTTCATTATGATATGTATATAAGTATATATATAATTATTAAGATACATATATAAATATGTATGTAAATTCCCTGAAGCCAGTAAACCTGTTAACGTAAGGTCCGATCTTTATCAAACTTGATATAAAGGTGTGTGATTTTTCTCACACTAGAAAAATTAACATGGAGTTTGGATTGATCACCAGGTATAAATGCAGCGCATTGCGCTGCACGGGCCCCCTAGTTGATACATAAATCGTGAAAATTAGTTTAGTAGTTACTAAGAACATAGTGTTCCAATTGTATTACTTATTAAGGTATAGGCCTATAAATGTTTAAAAATGTACATCCTAAAAACTTTCGCAGTTTTTTTTTATTTTTTACAGGTTGCTTAACTAATAACTTTAAACAGCCAAACCTACATCCTACATTTAAATTAATTTCTTGATAAATGAAATTCAGATAGTTTACACAAGAATAATTTATATTTAGAGCAGGACATTTTTCCGGGGGGGGGGGGGGGTCACAAATTTTACAGCCGTGGGGGGGGGGGGCAGTTTGGTGGCTGGGGGAGAGTCCTGGTCCAAGGGGGGGGGGGGGGTGGGCACCTCTGGCTGTCAGGTTAAGATATCAAAAAAAAAAAAAAAAAAAAAAAAAAAAAACCCCGGCAACAAATTTACAGGTTTACATTACTTAAATTTATAACAGTGATAGTGAGCAAAGCTATCACTCAGAATGTCCCTGAACTCTATTAAAATAACACATTTCTCACATAGAAACTTAGGTAATACCAGGAGCATTATAGCTATTATCGAATCTTACAACCAAACGGATTCCAAAACTACACTTGAAACTACGATAGAACAAAAATGTGAGTTTTTTTAAAATTGGGTCAACACATAAACCGGTGTTGGTATCGAGGACGACATCGGATCGGCTCGCCGATGATTTAGCCGCAGTATTTAATGGCACATAACCCCGGCAACCGGGTGTTTAATCGTCACAGCAGTAAACCTACAAGGCGACGACACGTGGACGCCCCAGTTGTACCTCCTCAGGCTCAGGCTGGCCAACCATGGCCAAACTGTATGAAAATGTATTTGTTTTTCTATGTCCACTTTTAATTCTTAAATATATAATTTTATACATACATGTTTATGCATGTTTGACTGGTTTGTTGAGAACCACAACAGAACGAATGTTTATTATGATAGAAGAGACACTTTGGCTAACACGGGTTCTGGACTAATAAGAGCTTGCTATTTAACTAGCCATTAGAGAAATTACGCTATTCGCACATTAGCTGATTGTTCCTTTTTCGATTCATGTTTTAGTTCCTTTATTTGCCTAACCTTAAAAGAGAATGATCCAATGTGAGTGAGAGGTTTAGGACGATTTTATCACTCGGCATCAGGAACCTACAAATGGTCGACATGTCTTATTTTTACTTCACCGAGTTTAAGTTAATCGTAGATAAAGTAGTTCAAAGTTCAAAAGTTCAAAAATTCTTTAGTTTCTAAATAAAAAATTAATACAGTATATATTTTACCTCCTCGTGGGCGCGCGCGTGAGTATAGTTGGCTATTCTTAATATCTTAACTATTAATTCATCGCCTTTTATTCTGTTTTCTTCATGTTTATTCTTCGATCAAAACCTTAAAATAGGCATAATACAATCAGTGCAGAAAACGAAAATAAGTTAGTAAAAAGCAATAAATATTTGACTTATGAACATAACAATACAATTTAATTTTAATAAATAATTGAAATTCATTAAGATAAGTAGTGTATGCAACTATTGTATTCAGCCTTTGGGCCACTCCTGAGATGTTTAAAACTCACTAGCTCGTGGTTTACATCTCACGCGTGGTTTAAATGCGTTCATATGTGACGATCCAAATTTCTAGGGGCGGTAAAATTTGACCACTTACCTACGTTGTTGGTCACTATTAACCTTTGTTTCACGACCGAGGTGATAGGCTTACCTAGGCCTAGTGAGCCCTTATTCCTCACACAGTGTCCAACACTGGGAAAGGTTATCTTTACAGCCCTGGGAATAGACTCATTCCCCATTATTCAAAGGAGGTTGTATCTCGGTGTAATAATGCCAATACAAACCCCATAAAACCCAATAAAACTCTCACGTCACTATAACCCCACGTAAACAATAACATAACCTCAAACGCCGGTTGAGGCCAGACGACATGACGTTCGTCGTCCAAGCTACGTCACAAAAACAGACGTTTCGACGTGATCCTTTTTTTTGGAGTTGACCCTGGTAGCCTGCAACCAGCTGTTGTGATAACTGGAGTGTCCAGCTGGTGCCGTTATCAGGATTCAACGAGAAATTGGGAGCTCAAGAAAATGAGCCGTCTCTCTCTCTCGTTCTGTCTACCATGCTATCACGTCTACTGTACTTATCCTTTGGCTCGTCGGAGTGGTATAAGTATTAAGTTTAGTGCGGAGGATTGGAATTGTGCGTTCGTTTTTTAAGTTTTAGTGAATCGGTGTTTATTATTTTAACCGATTAATTTCATTTCTGCCTTCAGGTATAGTTTTAGTTAAGTTAATGGTAATAGTTCACAATATATTATTTGGAGACGTTGAGTGTTATTTTGTAACAGGCTAGGGTTGAGTCGTCCCCTAGCTGTGAGAAAATCTCGGCAATAAACGTCTGACATTTCATTGGTAATTCAAACTAGCTAGTTGGATAAATTAATTTGTTTAAACTTCCTCGTTGTAATAGTTCAATTATCAACATTTATTTAGTTTCCTACATTTCCTTAACCACGACCGGTTCGCACAGGTCTGGTGAAAACGTGTAGTAACCAGTAAGGTGACTTGTAACCTACTCTGGTGAAGTTATATATTTTGACTTTTATTTCTAAATTGTATTAGACTAGCCTATTTTCAGAAACCTAACATAGGGAGTTTAAAATCTGTGTTAGTGTGACAAGTAAGTTGGTTAATTCTAGATCGTTAGAGATCTGCCTAGTATTTGATAACCACTAAATTACTGAATTCTTTCTTGTAAGTATAAATTAACTGAACTATTGGAACAATTGGCTGTGAGTTACTTGACCCCTGGAATTATTCCAGCGACCGCGCTGAGCGATTCCAAGGAACTCCTTTTTATTTTTACCAGTGACTGAATTTCCTAAGTTTTGGTGAACCTCGTATAACCATAACTATTTTTATTAGTTGGAAATTCTCATCACACATAATGCAATCTTTGCATAAACTACAACCATTTTATGCAACTTATAACTTAAAACGTCGCTACCGGTCCAGAATCCACCTTAAAATGCCCCAATTTTCACTACTGATCCAGGTGTTATTTTGTAACTAACCAAAATGTATACCGTTTCATTTTACTATACCTTTAAAGGCTGAGAGAAAGATAATGAGTGGGTGAGTGGAGGTATCCAATTTTCACGGGTGTCTATGTGGGACTGTGGGAGGGAGTGAAGGAGTTTAAGAGAGATCCAGAATCTCAGTGAATCGTTTGGTAATATCTGCGCGCTCGTAAAACGATTTTACGCTAGCCGTCTTCAAACCTGAACTGGACGTTACTGACGTTACTGTGTGCCACATTAATAAAACAACGAAACTTATTAATATTGGAAAACATTTTATGTAAGGTCCCTCTTTTTTGCTTATATTTTATCTATTATTTTTTATTTAAGACTTTCACAAACAGCTTAAGATAGGATTAATAAACAAAGATGTAGAATAAAAAATAAATAAAAAAACTATCTTTTTATGTAACCGTTACTTTTCAATCGTTCATACATATGTAAGTGGTAAATGTGGCAAGTTATTGCTACTTTTTCCCATCGGCCCTACTTAATGCGGGGATATTTCAACTCAAAAAATATTATATAACTTACGTTATTGTTACCATGTATATAACTTACAAAGCCGAAACTGTGTGATATCTTAATTTCCGTGAATTAAGGAGACGAAATCGTCTTATTTGGCTGATATTCCTTGTCTGTTTAATTTTTACAATTTAGTTACTTACATACATTTTCAAAGTTTTCTATATATTTTATGATTGCATAAAATTCCCACAGTTTTGGTTGATCAATAAGAATTGCTGAATACATTTTTCCCCAAAACTTCTACGATAACTTGGTGTGAAAGAGGTGTGTGGTGTCTTTGGTGTCACACAGAAGTTTGTCATATTTCTGCGGTAACCAAATGTATGTAAATTGCGAGTACAACACTGTGTCAACCCAGCTCCTGATAACCTTGAGTTGTCAATAATTGGTGATCACTCCCGGTTATCGGAGCTGTTAAACCCCCCCCCCTCGCCCCCAACGGGCCGGGGGTTGGTGAGGTTATGGCAGGGGGTTGCGCAGGTCGGCGCCCCTCCCCCCTCCCCCCCAAACACCCGGACGGTGTAGTACAACTCAGTTACGCCAGTGCATGTTCGCTAGTCGTCCGCTCAACTCTGCGTCACTTCCGTTCCCAATCATCGTAAGTTGCAAGTTTTGTCTTTTCAAAAATTGCAATTATTTATTAATTTATTTTTTATAATTGGTACATTATATTATTCTTGTACGTTCTTTCATGCTTTTGGCTCAATAGAGGCTTTAAATTAAATTAGATTATTCATATAATCTTATAAATATTCAAAAAAAATATTGTAAAACAATTATTTGTAATGATCGAAATCTAATTTCTTTGTGGTGAGGAGGGGAGGGTGAAGGTGAAGGGGTTTGGAGGTTGACTATTAGGCCTTATTATTAAATAAGTTATAATCAATATAATACAAACAATTATAGTAAGCCCATCTAGAGCTTGAAATATTAATTGAAAAACTACGTATTGTATGCTAAGATTGTATAAATATTTTAAATCCTAGCAGGATAGTTTTCAAGGTACGAAGTAAACTAAATGGAAAGTATACGTTTTTAGATCCAATGTTAATTGAAAAGCATCTGAACATCTAAAGTCCACATGGGCTTGACCCTCATCAAGCAAGTCTAAGGAACTCTTAAGGGTTGAATTGCCAAGGTGAATTTGTTTATAAAAATGAGAATTTCTCTTGATAGTAATATGGGAACGTATTTAATCGAATGTTTTTAATATAGAGGAACCCACCAAAATCTGTGTACGATGAATAATTGAAAGTAATGTGCAGTAAAAACTATTCAATATTTTTTTACAACAGGATTTAAATCTAGATATCTACTACCCATGGGGTTTTAGAGCTAAAAATATAGAGCAATCTGGACAAATAGAGATGGGTAGTGATGTGAGGAAATTAGCCTCATCAACTAGACAAAGGTAAAATACAATATAAACACAACTTGACCAACTAAGAATTGGTAAAAATGAATGATTCGTTAGAATCATGCACGTAAATATTAATGCGGGAACTGTAAATATTAACGTAAATATTAATAGTGAAAACTGTCCTTCAAAATAACTAGGAAAGGTTACCGACTTCTTGAGACCTATTTTTTATCTATTTTTATAAGTAAACAAACTCACATAAATATTATGACGATGTTAGCAACAGTTTAAAAAGCGACACTTCCCTTCACAACTTCAAACGAGAGTTAGGACGACAGCTGGGAAGAAATCAGAAACCATATTTCAACCAGTAAAAGGTTCGTGTTTTCCTACAACTTAAACAACTATAAAAGTTAAAAGTTTATAACAACTTCAACCAATGATGATGACTCGATAAAAGGAAATTTGACTCAGTTTTATAAGCAACTAGCTTACCCGACATGCTTTGCACTGCCAACCTGGGAAATCCTTGGCCCTTCAGGTGAGCTCTTTCGCTACGCTCACCGTCTTCTGGGTCAGTTCGTTCATTGCACTCACTCGCCATCAGGTTTTAGTTCGTTTACCACTCTTACGTGCCGTAACTCTATAATGTTCTGTATTTTTTTTACTATCAATCTTCCTTCAATACTTTTGAAATGAAAACAGCTTTTTCGAGAAATAATATTTCTAAATAAATGTAATAACATTTTAAAATACCCCCGTCGCAGCAGACCTGCGTACTTAGCGAATTTCCAATGGCAAAATTTACTTAAGTGTACCAAATTTCATGATGAACACAAAATTGTTTCCCTGCCGATCTTACTGGTTAACGAACTCATCCCAGATAATCTAACTTTACATGCCTGTACCAAATTTCATGATGATCAGACGATTTTTGCACTAGTTATCGTGTTCACAAGCACTCAAAATTGAAAATTCTATTTCCCATATAAGCCCATGTTAAATGTTTTGGTAAATCGTTATTTGTGCAGTTTTAAATGTGTTTCCGACAAATAATCACTACGTATCCAGAAAGTACACATAAAAAGCTACAATTTCATATATAAAATTATATAATCGCAGAGGTGTCCCCTAAACTATATAAACGGCAGCTCCCATGAAAACGACGGTAATAGCTTATTTCCAAAGGAAATTCGCTAAAACAAATATTTTGTGTTACATTTCTGTTAAGGCCGGTACTACACAATCATAGTTCTATGACATAGATATGTTGACATGTATTTGAATTATGATAGAGAAAATACTTCGTTTAATATTATTATAAATGGAGGTCGATTGCACTTTATGAGACTTTTTCAAATTTTTATGATAAAACGAATAAAATAAACTCTTTGTTTGATTATGTTGTTCCAGTTTAATGATTACAATTGGGTATTTATTGGAAAATCTATTGAAAAATGTTTACCTGCAGCAGTATACAGGGTGGGTTTTTAATTCCCCCCTTATTTTTTCCGCATATCTTATCGATCTTATCTTATTGATATTGACTCCCAACCAACACCAAACATCATGGATTACTTTATACTTTTTTTATGTAATTCATTTTTTGGCCGCCATCTTGAAATGAACTTATTGAACGCCATATTGCAATGAACTTAATTTTTTTAAATGTAAAGGTAGGGTTGTTACCTTTTAGCGAATTTCCCGTAGGGAATAAGCTAATACCGTAGGTCTCAAGGTAAGACTTAAGCCCGGGACCATGTTACTTTTTTGTTTTGAGGTGCCCAGAGACTAAAAACAATAGTCATTAAAATTTATATATACTTTTCAAGGTAAATTTAGATAAACGACAGATAAAAAACACGGAAAACAAAAATGTTATACCAGTTGGTTTTATTAACAGGGGCGATACCACCACAGACGGCCCAGCTACAACCACGCCTCGTCACAAACGCAGCACTGACTGTTCCATTGTATTGCCCAATTTATTTAACACAACAAGTGGACTCCTGTTACATCGTTTATAACATATAACCTAATAAAGATATAACAAAAAGGTTAATATTTGAGTAGTCTATTTCGTTTTGTCGATTGCACGTCATCAATTAATAATTGTCGTCAATTAATAATTGACGACTTGCAAACTCTGATGATGTTGCGTTTGCAACGAAACATGTTACTGTAGTAATTGTATACTGACGAAATTGGACTGTCGACGGAGGTAAGGATCACCTATATTGTCAAAGCTTAATACTTGCCTAAGTAATTCATTAAAGTGTTGCTATTAAAGTGGCTCATAAGGCCAATGTCAACTTTATGACTATTGACAGTAAATCTTTTCACCGAAACTTTTCCCCAAAATGTTTATACGTCTATAGATTTCTTCAGAATTCATACTAGTGTACCCACAGCTCGAAATTAAACCACGTTTAACCCATTTAATGCCAAATTATTTCTTTTAAATTTAGTGCGGTGGCTTAGTGCTGCGCTCTCGTAGAGAACTCGCATACCAACGGCCTACAGTCTGCCCCGCTAGGGGCGCGCACTGTTCATAACGCTAATTCTTTTGTCTAGGCTGCCGGTCGTGATAGCTCAGATGGCTAAGGCGTAGGCATCCTTGGCCAGGATGTCTGCGTCGGCGCGGGTTCGAATCCGCTCACGACCAAACCCTGACCTGGTGGTGCAACTCTTAAAGGGTTAGCCGATCTGTGGTAACGTTGGTGGGAGGGCCCACGTAAAATAAACGGTGGCAGGCTTGCGTGGAAGTTGACGGGATCGGTTGATTCTTTGAGAGTTGCACCTTGGTCAACACTGATTTTGCTACTTTTTACTACTGTTAACTGTGTGTGTGCCATTACGGCTTTGAAATACGAAAGATAATCATATTTTCAATTCAAAATGTCAATTAAATTCATTCTAATGATGCCATATAACATTTTACTCCAGTCTTAATTCCAAGTGTCCCAGATGGGGACCATGGGCCTTAATGGGTTAAGTACATTCAGTATACACCATGGGTTATAAAAATCATTTAATTCTTTTGATTGGCTGGTACATTATACATGATGAGGGTACGATCAGCTGTCAATTTTCAAATAAACCATAAGTTGAACAAACAGAGTAACTCCTAGCAAGTTTTCTTGCTAATATAAAACCCATTTTTTATATAACAAATCCAGGCTATAATAATAATAGATCATCTTCACTCATTAGCGTAATCATTTTATCGTTTTAAAATCAAACCAAAATACAAGTTCTATGAAAACAAAGCAAACATTAAAAAGTCACCACTGCTATTTTTAGTTAGGACGTTTTACTTAAATTCTCATATCTTTGTACAGTAATATTTTGGACACCATGCTATTTTTTCTGAGTCGCTGGGACCTTTGATTTGAGATCACTTCCATCATCCTACTATTTGTGAAACGTTCACAATTTTGCTCCATTTTTCGTTTACATGTTAAATCGGTTCAGTGTATCCTCCATAGTGTAAAATAACTTCTTTTTGTATAAATTGGTAATAGATGCTTTCGCTGGTATTTTGTGTTTATTCTGCCACAGCTGTTAAACTTGACAATCAACCAATACCAATCTTAATCATATGGGAAAAATACGAACTTTGAGGGCTTTCAGTTTGAGGTAAACAGTTTTAATATAGCACATGTTATAAAATACAGAACTGTATCATTACTTTATCACTAAATTTCATCATGCAGAAAGCAAGTACAAACTTTATAAAAGTAGCATTGGTTGACCTCTTTTGTTGTCTCTAGTTGTCCTGATTTTCTTAACAAATTATTCTCTCGTTTAGAAAGAAGAATGTCTTAAGAAATACAGTACTAAAAATGAACGAATAAAACTGAGTTCAAGACGTATAGATTATTTTAAACTGACATTCCACGATCATGCTTCAATATGATCTTTAATAAACATTGAATCACCATTACACCTACGCCAACTAGATGGTTTTGAATAAAAAAATCAATGTCTCTCATAATGAATTAGTGGATGGGAGTTATCTGATTTTTTATTAGTTAATTGTTAAATTGGTTTAATATTAGTAAATGTTCAACCACGTTTGAAAACTGGATTTATTTATTGGGATGATAATTTAAATAATTAACTCATAATATATTATTTTCAATCCATAAATATTCATTATAATTTTTTTAAGTAATTTGTTTTTATGAAAAAAAACATTAAAGAATAGAATTTATCTTTAATAAATTAATTAAGAGATTCTTTTTACCCAATAACCTTAGCAAACCGAACAATATATGAAACACAGTGAGTAAAAAAGCGAATGCAACGGAAAGTTTGTACTTTTGGGTTTCCTGATTGTTGTTAATAACTGAATTACATTCAACGCAATCCAAACTTGTAAAGGAAAATCAAAGTCCATCCTGAAAATATTTAAATTACGAAACAGTCAATGATTGTAAACGTGTAAATAATCTCGTTTATAACACAAAAGCATTGTAACGACGACGCATTTCTATCAAAGGAGGATGTTCTATTTTTGGTCTTAATCCGGAGGGCCAATATCTGGCGGATATAGCCCAATATCACCCGGAGATGTTGCCACTGCTGAGGCCAATATCCGAATATCTGAGTAAATAACAGGGGGAATCCCTCATTCCCCACCATCCTTCGTAGATTGCGTCTAGGGACCGTACAACCATGACACTTGCTAATTAGAGAAAGTGGGGGAACTGTTCGCACCAAAGCAAACATTTTCTTTTGTAATTGGGATTACAAAGATATCTAATGAATTTGTTGTGTTATCTGCTTTGTAATGATGATGACTAAACTTCCCACAATAATAATTATTAAAACTTACTATACCGTATTGCTTACTATATTGATAATTTATGTTGGTTGAACAGTATAACAAAACTCATCCACGACTCGCTAGAAACGCCTTATTTATTCCCCTAAAAGTAGAAAAATGTCAAAGCTACATTAAGAACCACACGGAATAAAACACTTGTTGAAAAGTTGAAGTTGTTATTAAATTCCCTTAAAAATTTAAAGTTGGCCAACATATTTTAAAAAAGGTGCCAATATAAAAATCGTTCATATAAACTTAAAGGTATTAAAAAAAGGACATGAAGTCCTTCTCTTTATAAAGAGAAGTACATTGCCTAGACATAAGGTACATTGCCTTATTTTTAAAAGCATAATCCAAACACGATCGTTATCCTTAACAGTTCAGTTGTTAAGAATATCCTCTAACAAGGAAGGGTATATGCGACGCCATCGTCGTGTTTGTGGATCAAGGTTCTCGCTGCAGTAAAGGCCACTGTCACTGTCGCTGTTGCTTATGTCGCATATTTTATGTTATTAAAGAGAAAAATTTGTATTTATTGAAATAGATTCAACATGCATTGTACCCCCGTATCACAAAACCCTTTTAGCTCTCTTTGTATCCAGTGTATATAAGTGAAGGATAAACTCTCGTTTGTTAAACGTTTTTCATTTACACTTGGTTGGTTTAAATAGCAGTAAACTTTGACACATTGTGTTGCATAATAACTTACTTGTTAATAGAGATGGTATTTGTATGTTATTGAAAGGATGGTTAGATCTATTTGTTTCTACCACTTTATATACGTTTTTGCTACAGCCGGTACAAAAAATCCCTGTAAAACAAAATTTGAACTAGCGTAAATTGATATTTTCCCTCCTGAATTCTGACACAATAATAATGAAACATTTACAATGCCTAATATTGTTAACACAAGTAGATTGATGGCGAATAAGCATGTGCGGATTTAGGCCTATATTTAAGTGTCAGCTCACCTTAACTTATGAGATATATCAATACAAAACACATAGTCCAACATAAACCAATTTAAATGGTTCGGTTTTAGGACTAAAAAGGTAGGGGTTTTTTTATCTAACAAAAATTTTCAAAAATTTATGTTATTAGCTCAAGTTTTATTCACAAATGGTGGTCAACAGATGACTTTGTAATTTCGCTTATTTATGATATCATTTTAAGTTTATTCATTATTAGAACACAATTCTTTATCTTTTTGACAAACGTTTTAGTAAATTTATTCCCTATGTTAAGTTTTATTTATTAAATACTTTGCCAAAAAATGATCAAAACCACAAAACAACAAAGTCATCTGTTAACCACCATTTGTGAATCAAACTTTAGCCTTGAGGCCAAGGGCCTACTCACAGCAACTGACAGACGTAAAAAAACATTTTAAACTTAAAATAAACTAAATCATAATATAGGGAAGAGCCTTCTTAGAAGTTTGACGTCTTTAGACTTTGTTCAAATTGATACATAACAAGTAGAACTGGAAATAAAGACTGTAGGCCTACTGTTAATTAATCCAAAATTAAATAAAGTACTCTTCCATCAAACAAAAACTAAGTTTTAAACTAGTTTTCTTGTTTTACTAACAGAAGTGAATCAAGTTTTGGGAACTCAAAGTTGTATATATTACAAAAAAGAGATATAAATCAAGTTTAGCCGGACTCTAAGCTGTGTAGAACTTAAACCAGCATAAACAAAGTTGATCGTAGGCCAAGGCTTGGCTCGGGGGGACGGGGCGGCGCGTGGACCGGGGAATGTTCTCGGGGAAATGTTTTCCGTCGGAGTCAGCTTTTTATCGCATCAACTGTCGCTTCGGGAGACAACTTGCAATTTATTGCCTTACTGCATCAGCAAACACGCATTTAGTCCAACAATTTTTAGCGAATTTCCTGTAGAGAGGAAGCTATTACCGTAGGTCTCCTGGTAAGAACTAAGCCCGGGACCATGTTACTTTTTTGTTTTGAGGTGCTCAGCGACCAAAAATAATAGTCATTAAAATACATATATGTGTCTCTAAACACAATATAACTCTCGTAAAAACGGTCCGATCGAGACCAAATTTGGAGATGTTTAATCCTACCTTTATTAGGATGAGTTCGTAAACTAGTTATATTGACCTACCGGGAGGGGTAGTTTTGGAGGTCTTGTATCCCCAAAATGGGGTTATTTGCGTTTTTATTTGAAATTTAAAAATAATTTTCAATTTTGATTTTTACCACTGGAATTAGTTTAAAAACACACAATTTATTATATTGAAGCTCTGCTCTATCTCCATTGATAACCTTGATATTAAAAAGTCCAAAGACATTAAGAATTTTGGGGCTCCAATATTAATGTTATGGAGAATAGGGATGTGTTGATATTTCACTTACTAACTAATATTTTGGATGAAACTTATTTCGTTTATATCCATCCATTTATGGTTAAAAATATTTGGTTTTAGTACTTATCATGGCAGCAAACCTGAATACTCTTTTCCCATGTTAATCATATGGAGAATAGGCAAACTCTTTAATTTATGTACAGATATTGATGAAACTTAGTATAAGGCTTCATATGGTCTAAATCATTTTTTTAACAACATCTCATGACAGCAAATATACTTACTAATTCCTATGGTGTTTATGGAGAAAATACAAAATATCAAATTGCGTATTCACCGAGTAGGCCTGCGCAAGTGTGCAGCAACAGGGGTATCGCTACTGTACCAAACTTATGTGCAAAAGTTTAATAGAAATACAAATCCTTCTAGTCCTTTCATTCATTTACTATGCAGATGTAAAATTGTAATTTGAATTTTATATTCACAGAAACATTATTTTATAAAATAAAAAATTAAGTGAAAGGGTATGCTATTTGTTACTTTGGGTCAAACAAATTGCACTTGTTTAAAATTTAATGGATTTTGAAGTCACTTTGGCTGCTGTAAGAGACTGCGAAGGCGACGTTAGATTCGCTTTGAACAGTTGATTCAATTTTACGGGTGATAACGATGGCGTTGCACAATGCCACCCACGCTCGTAGGAGAGAGCTCGTTGCCTTAGCTAGTAATGTTCATTTGTAACAATTAGTTTACGATCGAAAAGTTATTTTGACGAAATCGTTTGTTTTACGGTCAACACTTTGGAGTTGAAAATATATAGCTCACTGTGTAAATCGGTAAGTAAATTTTAAAAATACATTTTAATCCAATTTTTAATTCCCTATTTAAAAAGATTTGGCAAAAATTTGGTAAGCTTATTTGGACTTAAACAAATGGTGATGCATGGTATAGTAATCTTTGTTAGCTAACCGTACATACATATTTTATCAAACAGACCCCAGATTACCTCATGCTGTGTTTACATAAAATTGGAAAAAATGTTCGTTATTATATGTTATTCTCAGATCCAATTCAAGACAGCTCAGATTATATTTAAGTAAATCGTATTCATCTCTTTGAAGATCTTTCATCAGTCGTCGTTGAATGTAATAAGCAAAAGACATGATCACATAAGATACACAGTAGCTTGGAATTGACTCGACAAGTCTCCCTGGTAAAATATGAGCCATGTCAACAGGGATTAGCTTTGACGAGCATCAGACTGTCAAAATCAAACATTACACCAACGGTGGAAATGTTACTTTCCAAACTTAAGAAACTATTTTCATTTCTTATTCATCTAATAGGATTCAGAGAATATTTTTAATTCTCATATGCAGTGTAAAATTTTGGTTTCTAGATAAGATGGCATGTCTTACTTTTCGTTAGAGATGGAAAATCAGACTTTTTAATAAATAAAACAAACTAGAATTTATTGTGCTTGTCTTATCTTCAGAATTTTACCCAATTGAGTTGTGAGTCTATTTGATCGGAATTAAAATCACCGTTTTCCCCTTGGAATTTAAATTTTCAGATCAATTACACAAAGAACCTTTACGTCTATTAATAACTACACTTCAGAAACAAATACAAACTCAATATTCAGTCACTTTTACAGTCGTGCAGTACACCACAAAAGGCTGCTAGTTACTTATTAAATTAGATATATTTATGCGATATATCATATGAGAATATTAAAAGAATATGCTAATGTACTCCTTCAAAATTATGTTGGGTCTAAAATTAACATAAAAATGATTAGTTTTCATTCTGCATTAAAAAGCTAAAACATTGTTACATGTGGTTTTGTATAAAACCTACTGATACCATATTTGTTCAGATTAATATCCTTCATGATATATGTTTTATTATTAAAATCCCAAGAAGGCTAGGGCTAATGGTTGGTTATTCACCTATTGTGTTATGAAAGCCTATAAGCTATGACTAGAACACGAGCAAAGCTAGTTAAAACCCATCGTCTTTTTACTAAAGAAATTATAGTAATAAATTTTATGAGATTATAATTTTCAAAACTCTTTTTCAAATTGGTTTTTAATTGATTTTTCCTGCATGGCCAACAAATCTTCTACTTAAATACTCGTACTACCAACTACTCACACAAAAAAAGTTACTGGAAGCTACATCGAAGATGATACTATCGATTATATAGAAAATAATGAGCGAGGGTAAGTTGTCACCGGAGACAAGGAGTAGGGAATTAGTTGTGACACGATAATAAATCAAGAGCCCTCTGCGGGATTAATGGTGTGAGTTGTAGCTGACAGCGGAGCGATGCCGATGGATAGTCGCTGAACCACAACGCACATCTCTCCACGTTGTCACGTGACGCGGCGTAATGATACCGCCATGGCGGCGATTAGTGCGGTACAACTATAATCACGTGCTCGGTGACGAAACTGAACTAACATATTGGAATAAACTAGATTATAGTTGAAATTTACTCCAACAGTATTTGTCCGTTGTTCTAGGTTCTTTACTTAGGCTAAATTCTCTCCGAATACACAGTAAGTTCTCGGGAGAATCAAAGTTACTACGCTGCTTAGAGTAAAAAAGGACATAATAATAATGAAATAAGGTAATTGTTGCCAGGGGTCTTCATTATTTTACGACTATATTTAGGTTGTTCAAAATGAATACGCCTAAAGAATTGTATTTCTTTCCTAATCCATACCAATGTCTACTATGTTACTATTGGTAGACACTAGCGAAAATCAGCGATTTTCCGTGGATCCCGGAAAGAAGAAACTGAACTAACCTTCCCGGTGTCTGAACTTGCGACTAGTCATTTCCTGTTTTAACTATTTTTTTTATGATTTTTTCAAAGGATTGACTAGGAAATTCACGGTCATAGTTTTGGTTTTGAAGCACCTCATTCATCGATGAAACTTTTATTTATTAATGTGCTGTGAATCAACAGATAAACAATAGTGTTTGGGGGGGAGGTGAGGGCACTAGGAACACTAGCTGTTTCTGGGCCCCACTCTTTTCACATAATGATTTACTCATGGATCCAAGAGTAAATGGACATGTGTGGCATTAATGTCAGACGATAGCCTAGGCGATCGTCGAGAGCGATGTCTAGGTTTATCTTCGTTATACCTTATAAAGTTCAGTGGTAACAGTATCTGATCTGGCTGGAACCCATTAGAGATTTTAATTAAAATTAAAAGTAAGCCTACGGAGAACCGAGCTTCGCCCCATTATTTTGTACCAAAAAATAATTATTTTCCCTCCGGGACGGTTTTACACTTGTACTTTGGGAAATAATTTCCAACCACAAACCCCACAACAAACCTTTCTCGTTTAGTATAATAGTATAGGAAAGTTAATGTGTGGTTGTAGTGTATAAAGTGGCTTACAACAACAATTTTAATGTTCTTGCAGTTTGACAATTCAACACAGAACATGAAAAAAAACTGTTTAGATAGACATATCAACGATTAACATGGGCATAAACATAATCTACTTTCAATACTGTTCTACTAGTGTCTGTATTAGTCTCTCTGACGACTGAATAACAGCAAAAGTTTACAGGAATCAATTTAAAACATTCCAAATAAAACTTGCAAAAGAATATTTTGATGTAATGAGTGAAATAATCTCAGTATTGTAAAAGATTATCACTTTGAGAGATTCTGTCAGCTTAAGAAAACTTTGAATCCGATGTGAATTCAGCAGAATTATATTTTGTAGATTTCAAGTATTGTTTACTTTCTAACGCTAAGCCACCGGTGTAGATGAGGTGATTAATACTTTTGGCTCCTGCGGCGAGATAAACCTCAAAGGTTAATTGTTGGACAGGATCCCCAACTTCACCATTACCACCAATGCTCTCCGAGTGGGTCGAATTACTTATGAAATCCAATCAGGACGTGTCTGGCATTAATGTCAGACGATATAGCCTTATATCTTCGTTGTACCTTGTAAAGTTCAATGGTAACAGTATTTGATCTGGCAGGAACCCATTAGGGATTTTAATTAAAATTAAAAGTACGGGGAACCAAGCCTCGCTCTAGAAATAGCATATTATAAATTACTAATCATTGACTATGTGTAACAACAATAACGTTCTTTATGAATTCAGCATTGTTAAAAAAAACCTAAATATGAGCTACTTGTAGTATCTTAATGTCCACAAGACAAAGCAATAACATTTATAGTTTTCGAAATGTTTCAGAAATTTTTAATTGAGATAAGTTCCAATGTTTTGTCTCATCAGTTCCAATTGTACACAGTATACACGAAGTAGCCTATACAAGAGCCCCACACTACAGGCTGGCCACCTGTGTGCGTAATGTATTTCTCTCGCCTCTCCCTATAAAAATAAATAAATAAAATAAAATAAACTCTCTGACGACTGAATAACGGCTTACGTTTACAGGAATTAATTTAAAACATTCCAAATCAAACTTTTGTAAAGGAATGTTTTGTTTTCCATCATTTGTAAAGGAATGTTTTGATGTAACGTGTGAAATAATCCCAGTATTGTAAAATATAACCACTTTGAGGGATTCTGTAAGCTTAATAATACTTCGAATCCGATGTGAATTCAGCAGAAATTATTTCAGCCACGTGTTCTTTTTGAGTAATTTTGATACTTTCAATTTCGGAGTTGAAAATTTCATTCTTTCTTTATGTAATTTAAATTCAGGATAACAAATGTTTTGATATGTATGTATTGTAAGATAATTTAATTAGTGCCTGAAAATTAATATTTAACTCGGTCCATAGCCACATTTTCAAGTATTATCATCTGATCCATCACAATCATCGCACTCACCCCTTCAGTCATACTCACCTTAAAATACGCATCACAGAGTGCGTCGGTGTTTCAAAATAAAGTATCTAAAAGTATCTAAAAAGTATTATGTTATTCATCTTCATTTAATATAATTTAATTTAATGTAATGTAAATAGTATTATTACTCGGCTAGGAATCAGAGCCTACAACAAGCAGTTCCTAAAAACCTCCATGAAATGTTGTGTCATGACACTAGTAATAACCTGCATTAGAATCAGCCAATTGATTCCAGCCTGTGCTCCGTTAATCTGTGTTATATTGGAAAATAATAACCAATATTGCTGGTTATATCATGATCATACGTGTTTGAGGTTAATAGAATTTGTTCTTCTATCGCGTATTCTAATTACATAACCAAACCAATACACATTTAATTGTGGCCAAATATAATTCTGATGTGTATTAGCGAGGTTTCAAAAGTATTAAAATTTATAGAATAGGTTTTTAAATCAAAATTCATGAAGTATACTTTTAAAATCCCAATATATTATTTATTAATATTCTTTTATATTGAAAATTTGCAATACAAATGATGAAAATTTCTAACTTCCAAAGTAAAAACTGTTTATCGCAATTACTCGAGAAGAACACGTGGCTGAAGTCATTTTCTGGCTGAATCCTCATCGGATTGGAAGTTTGCTTAATCTGAGAGAACCCCTCAAAGTCGTTATCTTTTACAATGAAAAGGGACTTCTCATTTAAATCAAATACATTTGTAATTGGATGGTTATAAAAATAAATATTTTTATAAGTATAATAAAATTTGAAGGAAATGTAGAACTTTTGTTTGTTTTGTTTAAACTACAAATGTATAGTACAAAGGTATCTTTTTATGACAAATATTTACAAATTGGTCACTTAAACAAAAATCTTTTTACTTTAAATTTGTTTAAATGAATTTACTGACACAAATTCTTTTTCACCGCAGTGCACAAAATTAATTTTGGGAAAACATTCTTGGAACATGAAATTGATTATTTTATAACAACCACTGATATACATGTTACAAAATACATTGCGAGTAATAAATACTAAGGAAATATAATTTTTCTGTTGAACAATTAAATTCACTTAAATTTTAATTTGTATTAATAAAACAGTGGAAAAGTATACATTTCCAACCGTGGAATTGTTTACCATCCAACCATCCATCACAAATTTGCATACAGAAAAAATTGTCGCTGAAACTCGACTATTCAAATAAAAATAACCAATTAAAATTCACCAACTGTTTGATAAAAAAAAATTAAACTCATTCCATCTAAAGAACTTATTGACACATGACTGCAGGTAAATAATTGGCAGCCCTGTGTTATTGGTTGCAAACATTATGCAATAATTAGCTAGTATCCATTTTCAATATTGTTTAATTACTCCATGAAAATCGATACGTACAAATTTATGTACTACAATCGCTCGACACCGATTGGTGTTTACTTGGTGATCGCCAATTCAGGTATCGGATTCAGTCAATCGGACACCAGACGCACGGATGAGGACGCACCTAGATGGATCTCTGCGTATCATTGATACCGCACACAATGTGAAGAAAGAAAAAATTTGAACGGTTAAAAAAATGATGAATTCAGCTTATCATGTTGGAAATTGTTTACTATACATATATAATATGAATATAATTTATATAATATATTATATATACACTAAATGCATACACGGTATGATAAGAAGGCGATCAACACATGAAAGACTTATTTAATACAAGATTTTTCAACATTCGACACTCGACAGAAAAAATAATGTATCTATAAAAGTGTTTTTGCAAATTACTCTTAAAATAGTTTCATATTTAAACCGTAGTAGAGATTGCCTGCTGATAAAAATTCAACCAAACTCTCAGTTGTTCGGGGCCCAAGAATACTTAAGTATGTATTTTTTTACTGAAATATCTGTTCTTCCTTTCTCTCTAGCGGTTGTTCTTACAACAACTGCCTCACCATTCCCTTTTATCCAAAGTTTATGTTTATTAAACGTGGTGTTGAAAATACTGTTCGTAACTCGTACGAAATTGCTACATCGGTGCTCGATCTAACTCAAGTACGTGCGGATGGGCGAAGCACCCGTAACGACCACTTCCGGTCTAGTTACAAAATATACTGTTTCATCACTAAGTGTTTCAAGCAAAAGTGTCTATTTTTGGCGAGCAATCTTGTTTTAAAAGTGAGGCACAGCCGTACTTAAAAAATAAGCACCAAAAAGTCACTTTTGCTGAAGTTATGAACAACGTTTTTTTATCATAATGCCATAATAGGCTTACTTTTAATTGTTAAACATTTAAACTATAAAGTTGTATGTTTTAGGTTATGTTTATCAAGTAAAGTACTATAGCATACAGTGTTTACATTTCTGTTATTTACATGTTATAAACAAATATTTCAATTAATTTCACTATTCTGCATATCATCTATCTTCTTATTTCATTAAGGGTTTCGTCTGTTACGTCCCTTTTTGTCTCGACCTACTCAACCGATTTTTAAGATTGGGGTGACATTTTAAAGCTTAGGATATAGCGCGTGGACGAATCGTACAGTAATTGAAAAGGTCATATCGTTTCGGGCTTCGCCACCCTCGCCTTTAATTTATTTTTAGAGGGCGCTTTAAAATGTTGACAAACTTTTGTTACAAAATCTTTAATATGAATTGTAATTTAACAGCTGATTAAGCTTACCTTCGAATGAATTTTAAAGCCAGATAGTAAATAAAAATAGATCTCTGTCACTTCATAACCAACATACATGTACTTTAGGTGAGTTTCTCTCATACAGAATCATAAAATGCTCAAATTGCGCACGGGCCACCTCGTAATTAATAAAACAATAATTGAATTTTTTACCTCTATGGAACATAGAGTATAAAATTCTTTAGACCGACTTTAAATTTCTCTTAGGCAAATTCTCTAGCCAAAAGACTTTTTTATTCCTAATTTGATTTCAATGAAATTCTCAGGTTAGATTTTAAGTATTTTAAACTAGGTAATAAACTATAATCGAGCAATTATTTTCAAGTATTAAAAAAGCTTATTTTCCGGAATTTTTGACAGAACTTTAGTTGTTTAAACTACATGGTTTGACTAATGTAGTTGCTATGATCAGTTTATTTTCCCCCATCGCAGCTGAGTTGTCGATGTATGCTGAAAACAACATAACATAACCTTTTCTTGTTTATATTTGCTCGCCGTTATGTTACGTTTTTAAATAAAATTTAATTGATATTTTGACAGACATATTTGTTAAATTAAATAGATCAACACTGATGTTTACTTATTGAAGTTATAAATTATAATCTACCAAAGGATAGGCATGTTGATGTGGAATGAATTGGTGTCGTACGGAATTATGCGATTAACTAATTTTGGGATACAACTAATATCTATTTGGGAGAAAGATTTAAATTGAACAACTAATTAGAATGTGTTGTGCCATTGTAGCCTATGTCTCAGGTAACAAAATATGCATTAAGTGTTAAGTAAGCGTAATTCTACAATACTTACATTACTTGATTTTTATTAATTTGCAATCATGGATTTTAAATTGCATTGTTTTTTCGCTCTACAATCTATTTTTCTTTAATTTATAAGCATAATTATTATTAAGTTACTTGCTTATTTTGAGGTCTTAGCTAAAATCATAGTTTGTATGTATTTATTTGTAGGCTAGGCCTAGGATGTACGCCGGTTGACTTCGGACGGTTAGATGACGTTCCACTCTTCACATTCGAGGAGATGGAAACCTCCGTTCTCTCCCTAAAGAGCAACAAGGCTCCTGACCCGGACGGATTCCCAGCGAGGCTTTAAAGAAAGTATTTTCAATTAATGCTGACTTGTTGAGAATATGTACAACGCCTGTTTGGTAGAAGGGGTGTTTCCGGCTCCCTGGAAAACCACCAGACTTGTACTCATCAGCAAGGGCAAAGGTGATCCCGAGCTGCCGTCGTCCCACAGGCCTTTTTGCATGTTGGACACGGCTGGGAAGCTGTCCAAGAAGCTGATCCGTTCCCGCCTGACGTCTGCCGTGGAAGCTGCCTGGTACTTATGCCTCCGTCAGTACGGCTTCAGAAAGGGACGGTCAACGATTGACGCTATCACCGAAGTCCAGAGAGCTGTGAAGAGAGCCGAGAGCCACAACCATTTCTCTCGCTGAGTAGTGCTTCTTGTTACGCTTATGTCAAGAATGCCTTTAACTCGGCGAGGTGGGTCGATATGCTGGATGCGCTTCGCAACACCTTTCGCGTTCCTGCATATCTGTTGCGACTCATCTTGTTGCGGATTATTTCCGCTCCCGAAGCCTGATTTACGACACAAGGGACGGAACGTGGACGATGGAAGTCACTTCTGGTGCCGCGCAAGATTCAATACTCGGCCAGGATCTCTGGAACGTTGCCTATGACAGCCTCCTGAGGTCGGAGATGCCTGAGGAAACCACTTTGGTTGGGTACGCCGATGATGTCGCAGCTCTCATTGTTGCACGCAACGTTGAGCTGACCCAACTAAAGTTGAACCGAGTCATGCGTGTGGTCAACACATGGATGTCCGATCACGGTATCTCGCCTGCTCTCCGTAAGACGGAGATTGTGATCCTTACGAAGAAGAGGATGGTCACCGTCGTTCCGTTCCAAGTGGGAAGGGAGGTGGTCCAATCAACTCGTGCTGCTAAGTACTTCGGGATTATGGTGGACACCAAGTTAAGCTGGAGGGATCAGATATTCCGTACGGCGGACAAGGCCGCTAAGGTAGTCACGTACCTTAGTAGGCTGATGGCCAATGTCGGGGTTCCACGATTCGACAGAAGACGTCTGTTGATGTCCGCGGTTCAGTCCGTGCTTTTTTATGGAGCAGAGGTGTAGGCAGACGCTCTCGATAAAGAGTAGTACAGGTTGCGACTCGCCCGGGTTCAACGTCGAGCGGCGCTCGGGATGTGTTCTGCCTACCGGACAGTGTCCGAGCCTGCCGTTCTGGTGGTCGCCGGAGTTATCCCTGTCAAGCTCTTGGCAGGAGAGAAAAAGGCAATTTATCAGAGACAAGGCTAGATTAAAAGAACACGGCAAGAACAGAAGAGCGCTCCAGAACCTTCCAGCAGTGGGAACACAGCTGGGAGCACGACACCCGAGGACGATGGACTGCGCGACTTATCAAGCACGTCCAACCATGGGTGGAACGGCGGCCAATTCTTGACAATTCACGGCTATCTCGGTCGTACCTGAACCGGATGGGCAAGACCGGTTCACCAGACTGCATTTATTGCTCGGGCGTTCCCGACGATGCGGAACACACATTCTTCCGCTGCCCCCGTTGGGAAGGGCCCCGCCTGAAGGCCACACAAATTTTTTGGTGCATTTTTGGTGGATTTCGGTCTGCCAAAAGATCTTGGAGGATGAGGGCAACTGGGATTGTTTATCACAGTTCGTCCGGGGCATCCTCCTGGAAAAGAAACCGATCTGGACGGCGAAGTGGCCCAGATCCCTTGATCGAGTGGCTGGATAAGGAGTGAGCCCCACGGGCATAAGCCAAATTTAGGCCTAGCCTGACGTAATGTAATAAACAACTCCAGGTTAGAATCCTAAAGAGTAGAGGCGAGGTTTTTTAGTGGGTAAACCCGTTTTTAGGGGAGCCCCACACTACAGGCTTGCCACCTGTGTGCGTAATGAATTTTTCTCACCTCTCCCTCAAAAACAAAGCGTCACCTAATAACTCAAAAAGTGAGTAAAAAATTCTTGTACGGGACGGACATCGGAGCGTATTCCTAGTATTAATACTTAGCAAACTAACTTTACTTAGCGAGCTGACTTTTCACTCGTAGGACTTAAAAAAAATCACAGCTGATTTTTTTTGTCCAGGACAATGAAGTTACGTTTTGCGTAATGTTTAGAGAACAAAAACAGGCGGAATTCGTGCAGAATTAAAAAAAATATATCAGGTTTAAAATATCTTATTTGTCACACATATAATATCTTCATATTATAAATAATCTTGAATCTATAATATTATTACAGATTTAATATTTACTAGTGCACGTGTTGCTCGACGTCGAGCAAATTATTTTGATACAATACAAAAGTTACATTTAGTTCTTTCAATGACATCCGACCAATCCAATATTGAAAATATCAGTGACCAAAAGCTACAGCTGTACATTAACAGATTTTTAAAATGCGCAAACCAATCTCAATGTTATTCTAATGGAAAAATTTCAAATTTAATTTGTAGATAACCCTCTTATTTTAAGTACGATTCTCATCAATTTTTGGCGGAAACAACTACAGATGAAGCCCTATCCAAAGACACCAAAAACTTGAAAATCAGTTGAGAATTCTAGAAGGAATTCTCTATAAAAAAAACCCTTAGCGTATTAAATAAGTATAGAATAGCTGTTTTGAGTCACAACTTAAAAAATTATGAAGTAGTAAATTCAATGTAATAATAAATTATTAAAAATATTATATGATTATATTTTATATAAATGTAATGTTATAGTTGTATAGGATCCTTTAAGATAAAATTTAGTTGTTGTTTACGTAACTTTTTTAACCTAATAGCTTATTTTATGTTTTTAATGAATAAAACAGTAAAATTTAGTCGACTTTCAAGAAAAGCAACATGTATAGATTACTAGTATCTGGATTACATCTTGAACTTTTTCAGGACACCTTATAGCATATCTTTCGTATCTATTAGTGTATTATAGTAAGCCCCAAGAAACTCGTTTTATAAATGTGAAAAATTGAAATATTTTTTTCATTTTGCAGCACACAGTTAAGTCAATTTATTTTCCATATTTCTAAAAATAATAAACTTTAAAAAAATATTTTTTACTACGTAGGTTAAACTTTCATAAATAAATAAATTCAATAATCGGTCTTACGCAAATGGACAACTGGACAACTTAGTGCAACGTTGAAGTTCTCAAAGGAGAAAGATCTATGAATGGAGGTACAGTATATTGCATTTCAAAAGGGTCACGACTATGTTCAAGAATGACTATATTGCCCACCTGACACGAGGAGCGCCACGATCGTTCGGCAACCCCTCCGGAAACGGAACTGCTGATGACCCGATTGTTGCGTTCCTGCCGTCTGAGAGCCGACATTCTGAGTTTATTGAATCGATAAGTCAAAATGTCACAGAATATTTTATCATACCAAATTCACACGTCTGATCATATGAATCCTCTTTTTCCTCTCTTATGAAGTTTTGTTCGAAATTATCACATTAATCACATTTATATCCTTGGACTAAAGATGTGACAAAAAACTTGACGCTTGAAAATACTTTTTTACGTATGCAAAAATAGGTATATAATTACATGCATCTTCTTCTTCAATCCAGTATATATTAATATTTCAACAATGATTTACTTAAGAGTATTTCCTATTGTAACCTTATCTAAGGCGGATCGTAATTGGTTTGTAGTTTATTATCAGTTTTACATGGGGGTAATATGGCATAATAATACATTTTTAGATAACACAATATTATGTTACTATGTTTCTCATAATTATATCAGTTTTTTATTGTTTGAAAAGAAAGCTGAAACCCCTTTACTATCAAATAAATATTTAAAATAATTATAAAGTGACCTCAAATAAATTAGAATTATATCGCTTTGACTATTAAGTACAAAAATTTCTTTTAAAAATTTAAAACAAAATCCAAAACTTAATATTGGACAGCATAATTGTTTTTTATCCAGCTTCGTTTAACTGTAAGTATTTCTTATTGTAAAATCATTTAAGAACTAAATCAAATTTAATAATAAATTATCAATCTATTGGAAAGATAAATAATTATCAATCCGTTTTCTATTTCGAAGCTTTACATTTATTATTATTGCTCTACTAACTGTCAGTGTTTGTTGCTTTCTTGATTTATGTAACATTCTTTTTTTCGTTGATATTAAATAAATAAACACAAATTCCCCCTGGACCCTTGGCAAATAACATCTCAGAGCGATATTGTTGTTTTTGTTGTTGTTTTTACTTCTTCTCTGCCTTCAATATCAGTTTGTTTACATACTTTCTTTGAAAGATGTATCTCAATACCCCCTTATTCTATATTATGATAAATTAAATATCAAAGTTTAGATAATTAGAAACATAATTATAAATAATTATTAGGAATTAATATACATCTTTACCTATCACATTGAAATACGAACAATTGCTCTATTCATATTTCTATTTTCATTTAAATTATTTTATCTACAAACTTCAACATACTCTCTTTAATAATTTTTTACTATTGAAGTATTCAATGTCGGGCCTAACACAAATATCCGATATTTTAAGGTTTTGCAAACTTTTAAATATTGTAAAAATTAAATACCCCCCGTCGCAGCAGACCTGCGTACTCAGCGAATTTCCAATGTAATATTGGTATGTTTTCTATTTCCCCATAAAATCCATGGGGATGAGAGTATGTAGGTTTGCCGCCATATGGGTTTTGTTGGTAAATATAAGTTAAACCCTACCTAGTGAATGTACATACCAAATTTCATCCGGTTATGGTGCTCTTTTTATTTTCCCCATAAACCCCATAGGGTTGAGTACGTAGGTTTGCTGCCATATGGATTAGTCTAAGCAAATATAAACGCTTCAGAATGAATGTACTTATCAAATTTTATCAAGATATGTCAATAAATAAGCAAGATAGAAGGTTTTGTTAATTTCCCATAAGAATAACATGGAAAACATATTTTTTTGGATTTTCTCCATAACCATTTAAGCTAGGTAAAAAATTCAAAATACTAGATTGTTTGTTTTTTTAAGCTCTTTTAAATGGTTTAAGTTAAAATTGTTGAATTTTATAAATAAAAGTAAAAAAAGCCAAAACCCCATTTTTTACCCTTTTGAAACCCCATAAAACCCCGTTCCATGGTTCGATTATTCTGGTTCGCGAACTCAACCTAGTAGACGCTGGCTTACACCCCTGTACCAAATATATATATATATATATATATATATATATATATATATATATATATAAATTTGAACGAATGGTGTTTTTGGCTTCTAGGGACCTCAAAACGAAAAAGTATCATGGTCCCGGGCTTAGGTCTTACCATGACTACTACCGTAATAGCGTATTCCCTATAGGGAAATTCGCTAAAAAAACATGTATTTTATGACTTAGGATATAAAATATATGAAAGTATATGAAGTCTATCTAATCCAATTATTTGCCACCCTTACTGTTTTGTATTAAAACCAGACTATAGGTCAAAATTCACAGAAGTAAAAGAAAAATGTTTTTGAGGCATCTTAACTCAATAAATATTTTAAACACACATAGTAAGAATACAAACATAAATTTTGTTTAGAATTCACGAGGAGGAATAAAATAAATATATGTTATAAATCGTCGAAAAATCTACTCGAACACTCAGACGATAAATCGTTGAAAAATCTATACGAACACTCAGAGTTAAAAAAACACGAGTTAAACATAACACAATATTTAACTCGTTTGCTATTATTGTGGCAGCCATAAATCGTGCGGTTCCCGCTCAGATCAAATTCCCCTTTTTTGTTATTATGTATACATTTATATACTTTATGGATATATTAATATGTTATGCGTTGTAGCTCACATTTTTTTACTCGATCCTTCGTAGGAGGGGGGTAGGAATAGTGGTGGGAGGCGACTAATATTATATTGGCAGAAGCCTTTTGTATTTTTTTTTTCACTGATGCATCATAAGTAGTAATTTTACATCACAGCATTTTGGGGAAACTGCTACTTAAAAAATCTGTCACAACTTTAATTATTTTGTTTACATTTTAAATACGTCCCCCACCCCAATATTCTCGAGGAGGATTAAGTTTAAAAAATACACCCCGTCGCAACATACCTGCGTACTCAGCGAATTTCCTAATTAGTAATATTAATTTTGACCGGATAAACCTGTAAACCAAATGTCATCACATGCTCATAAATAGGGAAATAAATGTCTAGTCTCCTTAAGATATATAGAAAAGAGTATGCAGGTATGCTGCCATGGGGAACGCTAAAAGTAGGTTTTTAGCATAAAAACAATTTATTTCGACCATATAAAGCCATATACTAAGTTTCATCAATATCTGTCCATTGCTAAAGGAGTTTGCCTATTCTCCATATGATTAAAATGGGAAAAGAGTACTGTATGCAGGTTTGCTGCCATGACAAGCATAAATACCCCCGTCGCAGCAGACCTGCGTACTCAGCGAATTTCCAAAGGATCTTGAGATTTTGTATTTTCCCCATAAACACCATGGGAACGAGTATGTAGGTTTGCTGCCATTGGATGTTGTTAGAAAATGTTAGTTTTTGTTATAAAATGTAGTAGTTAGGTATGATAAATATCAAATTGTATCAATATTAACACTTTTAAATTTTCCCCATAAACCCATGGGGGTGAGTATGTAGGTTTGCCGCCATATGGGTGTTTTAAGCAAATATCAGTAAAACCCTACCTAGTGAATGTGCATACCAAATTTATCAAGATATTCCTATAAATAAGCGAGATACAGGGTTTTGTTGATTTCCCAAAAGATTAACATTGGAAACCTATTTTTAGCTTTTCTCCGTAACCTGTTAAGCCAAGTTAAAAATTCAAAATACTAAATTGTTTGCTTTTTTAAATGGTTTTGGTTAAAATTGTTGAATTTAAAAAATTAAGGTTTAAAAATGCCAAAAACCCATTCTTGACCCCTTCGAAACCCCATAAAACCCCGTTCCCATAAGCCGATCATGCTGGTTCGCGAACTCATGAAAATAGATCTGGTCTTACACCTTTATACCAAATTTCATCAAATTCGGAGGTCCCCTTCAAAAGTTATCAGTACCACGGACACATAGATATATATATATATATATATATATATATATATATATATATATATATATATATATATATATATATATATATATATGTATAGATAGCCTATATACATATATATGAAAATGAACGAACGGTATTTTTTGGCCTCTGGGGACCTCAAAATGAAAAAGTAACATGGTCCCGGGCTTAGGTCTTACCATGGCTACTACCGTAATAGCGTATTCCCTATAGGGAAATTCGCTAAAACCGTTTAATTAAGCCAATATTTTGTAAAGGGAACATAAAAAACGAAGGATTTTAGTTTCATGTTTGTTTTATTTTATATTAAGTTATCGACCTGGAAAACAATTGATCACATTCACTGAAGGGAGTTTACAAACCTCGTGTGTAAACACCTATACCTAAATTAGGTTTATATTGCTACACAAACCTTAGAACGCCATCAATTGAACTTTTCTGTATTTAGTATAGAATAGTGGCTCATAGGCGCAAAAGCTCCTATTCAAATAATTCAAATAGCATGAACCATAGCAGATTACCAGTTATTCACTATGAAAGTTTCCAGAAAAATTAGTTTTAATTTGTTTTAACAGCACCGTTTAAACAGGCCATTCGCCCTCAAAGCTCTATTTACAATCCTCTAGTCTACCATTAGGCCATCCGTTTGTGAATGTTTCATTTTGTCTGTTGTTAAACTTATATCGATCTATAGTCGGGAGATGACTTGTTGGCCACTGAGGGGGTTGGGGGCGAGGGGAAATTTACATCCGAAACCTACCGGTAATTTGGTAAACTAAGGAATAAAAACAAACTTAGATCGTACTATTCTACATGAAAAAATTTTGCTAAAAAAAGTAAACAATTATATTTGTTTACAAACCAACTAGCCTAATTCAATGTAGAGAAAGACAGCTGACTGCAAAATAAAAGAAAACGTCGTAGCGATGCTGTATAATTTTGGTTTTGTTGATAGCTTAACATATGGTGGAATAAAAAAAACCAAAAACAAAAAGCAAATTGTTTTGGCCAATGGCATGCTTCTGCCTCCCCCTCTCCCCGCAACCCCCTCACTGGCCAACAAGTCATCTCCGGACAATATGAAAAATAAGTTTTGAAAGAAGTCATAGCCATAGTCCCTTTGAGCTATGAACAGCTTTTTAATATAACATAGGAAATCGGCAATGAGAAAAAAAAAAAAAACATGACGGATGTTCAGCATCCCTTTCAGAGTCAATAAACTTTCAATACTTTGTATCATATCCATTGTCTTGTTTGTCCAAAATTTAAATCAATTTTTAGCTTCTGTCAGATTTTTAAATTTTTTTTGTTCACAAAACTTAAACACAGTACCTCAAAATAGATCATCTTCACTTACTGACAATGTTCCCCTCCTAATCAAAATCCTTGATTTTGTGTAAACGAAGCAGGTTAAAAATCACTATAAATTTTAAATCTTTAAGGAGAAACTTTCAGAAAATAATCTTCTGATATCTTTCCCATTTTGTTATAAAGTTTTTTACCTGCTACATTTCTCCCTAGTATATGTAGGACAAACGTCTTTGATTTTAACTCTCTCCTATAATTCTGCAATCTATGAAATGACCAAAAGGTTTCTGTGAAAATTCAGCTAACAGAACACCAACACTTCGTTGACTGATACATTTTAAGTTGCAATTAATGCACCATCTTCACTCAATATGATCATTTGACACTTTTATTCTCATAATAAAAACCTAAAACATGTCTAATGTAAATAAAGTAGGCGTTTCTCAAACCACAATTCATCGCCCATTGCGCCCCTATCACGATCATTTTATAATTCGTATACACGCTCAGCTTTTTACAATTCAAATTATTATAACAACAGTAAAAATCAGCTGTCAATTTGTAACAGTTTGTAAGGTTGGTAACGCTCCTAGTAGAAATTTTAGTCGCTCAAAGCCACAAAATTTCTTATTATAGTATTACTACTCTACAACAGATATATTTTTGTCATTTGGTTATTAATAGTTCTTCACTCAATATTGCCATGTGTCTCTTTTTAAAATTAAACCATAACACTTGTTTTAATGTAAACAATGCAGACGTTTTCCGAATTCCCATGCTATTCTTATGGAGGACGTTTTACGTGATTTCTCATTTCCTGTTAACATTATGGACACGCCGATAGTTTCCCCTCGTGTATGGGACCGAGACCTTTAATTTGAGACCCCTCCCATCTTTCTGCGATATGTATAACGCTCACGATTTTGCTCAAGAAATTCGGCAAAAGCTAATGTGATAAAATTCTGATAACCATTAAATATTCTGTTTGTAACTTTAATAATTTATTGACACTTCACAACTTTTATCAATATTCCCGGGAGCAATATGTTTAATATTAAATATTTGTCTGAACCTCTTTTCGTTTAAACAAGAAAAGATTTGCAGACATATAGAGAAACTTTTGATCTTTCACAGTAGGGGAGACCGGGGCTAGTTGGGTACAGGGGCTAGTTGGTACACCGGCCATTTTGAGCGAACGGATTGAGTTATCCATTTAAAACTTGCAGAGTTCGTATGTTACCGCCCACCCATCCCCTCCACGAATTTTCAGTCGATTTCCGCTCTTATTGAGGGAAGGAAGTGATGTTTTTTGTTTTTCTTTCTGTCAAGTAACTTTTATATGTCCTAGTTCGTCAATTAAAAATCAATACCTATTTATAGTAAGGTATGCACTGTAGTATAGTCTTATAGATTATTTAATTGGCTACACTTTGCTGTATATAAACTAATTTTGTCTCTAAAAACACAAGCTGCATGGCACGTTAAGTAAAAAATATGGTGACGGGGCTAGTTGGGTACACAAGTGACGGGGCTAGTTGGTACGGTGTACTTTCATTAAATGACTATTGCTATTTAATGGAAAACCAGTAAATGTAGCTACTTCTGGGACCATGACTTTGAAAGGAACTGCAAAATATTATGAAATACCTATAAACACTATACAACGATATCGAAAAAAAAATGCTGATTAGATAGGCCTACTGCGAGAGCGACCTACGAAAATGTAGACGTAATGGAACCTGGTATGAATCAATTTATCTACATTTAAGTAGCCTAATAATATATGCATTTCTTTTCTTTTTACAAAACAAATAATTATTAGAAAAGTGTTACATGTTGTAGCCTATATGTCTTAGAAAGTCAAATGGGGAAAGCTAGTAAAATATTGGTTCAGAATTTAGAAAACTCCATTAGATTAAAATAATTCAGTTGGAAAATATAAAAAATCGAAATTATTAAACAATTAAATTAGATTAATAATTTATAAATTATTAGATAATTATTAATTAACTTATCTATGCTACAACCTGTTTTGTTTTTTTCAAGATACTATGCGTTCTTAGCTCCGGAAGTTGAAATGCAGATTTCAGTTACTGACAACCGGACAGCTATATATATATATATATATATATATATATATATATATATATATATATAATATATATATATCTGACGCAAGAAAGCCTGTCAATTTTGAAGTCTTAAATTTAAGTATTTTATTAATATACTGTAAAGTTACAAATAAAGATATATATATATATATATATATATATATATATATATATCTGACGCAAGAAAGCCTGTCAATTTTGAAGTCTTAAATTTAAGTATTTTATTAATATACTGTAAAGTTACAAATAAAGTTTTGTAAATTGAAATATTATCTTGTTTTTGTTAACCTTAATTCTTTAGTATAGTGTACCAACGTGCCCCGGCCTGTGTACCATCTAGCCCCGCATATGGGGCTAGTTGGTACACTTGTATTGATCAGGGATTTTTTTTATTCCCGAGAAACTGGTAATAAATAGCAAGTAAACTTTGGTTTTTAATGTAGACAAAAAGACCCTTTACACATAGGTATTTTTATTTTTTTTTTCTAACATGCATACAAAAAATTGGAAAATTCTTCCAGGGCCAAAAGTGTACCCAACTAGCCCCGGTCTCCCGTATTTGGAGAGTGCTTTAGAGTCACGTGTTTCATTTTTAGTATTTTGTTCGTTTTTTTTTTCAATGGATGAATGTAATTTCAGAAAACTAGTTTTGTTCTCCTGTTGCGAGAGTGTCATAATAGTTTTAATATTCTATTGATAAGTTTATGTATTGTGATTCTAAAAGAAATGTTTTATTTTTGTACGTATTTCCATGTATGTCGATGATATGATGCATATTCGTAATGGTTTACATTCCAATAATGTTTTACTACTTTTAATATTTGTTAATTATATATATATATATATATATATATTACTAGTGGCTCATAGGGGCAAAAGCCCCTAATCATAAAATTAAAATGGCATGAACCATGGCGTATCACCATTTCTTCCACAACGAAGGTTTTCAGAAAATTTAATTTTAATTTGAGGTATATAATATTTTAACAATACCGTTTGAACAGACCATTCGCCCCCAAGTACTCTAAACAATCCTGTACTATTAGGTAACCCGTTTGTAAATGCTCTATTTTGTCTGTTGTTAAACTCATGTCGATCTATGGAAAATAAGTTTTGCAAGAAATCGTGGTCCCTTAATTGAGCTGTGAGGGCTTTTTAATATAGCATAGAAAAGCGGCAGTGAAAAAAAATTGATTTTTTAGCTCCTGTCAGTTTTGTATTTTTTATGTTTTAGTCACAAAATTTAAACACAGCACCTCAAAGTGCATCTTCACTTGCTGTGAATATTCATCCCTCCTAATCAAAACTCTTAATTTTGCGTAAACAAAGCAGATTTTTTTAAATCACTTCATGGAGAATCTTTAAGTACCTAGAACCTTTCAGAAAATAATCATTCTTATATATTTCCCATTTTGTTGTAAAGTTTTTTACCTGCTGCATTTTCCTCTAGTATGTAGGACAAACGTCTTTGATTTTAACTCGTCTTCTATAATCCTACAATCTATGAAATGACTAAAAGGTTTCTCGGAAAATTCATCTAACAGAATACCAAAACTTCACTGACTGATATACTTTAAGTATCAATTAATGTGTCATCGTCATTCAATATGATCATTTGACACTTTTCGTCTTAAAATAAAACCAAAACAATAGAAATAATGTAGGTGTTTGTTTCTCAAACCACAATTCATCGCCCATTGCATCTCTATCAACGATCAGAAAGCATTTTATGATTTGCATACACGCTCAAATTTTTTTTTTGTTTTTTTTTTTTTACAATTTAAATTAGTAACAACAGTACGTAAGGTTAACTCACCTAGTAGAATTTTTAATAGCTCAAAGCAACAAAACGTCTTACCACTCTAGGGTTAATTTTGGTCATTTGGCTATGAATAGTTCTTTACTAAATTTTATCATCAGTCTCTCGTTTTAAAATAAAACCAAAACATATTTTTCAATGAACACAAAGAAGACATTTTTCGAATCCACATGCTATTCTTAAGGAGGAAGTTTCACTATATTCCTCATTTCCATGTAACTTTATGGATAACTTTATCTGTGTCTCATTTTGAAATTAAACCTAACACATGTTTTAATGTATACAAAGCAGACGTTTTTTAAATCCCCATGCTATTCTTATGGAGGACGTTTTACGTGATTTCTCATTTCCTGTTAACATTATGGACACGCCGATAGTTTTCCCTCGTGCATGGGACCGAGACCTTTAATTTGAGACCCCTCCCATCTTTCTGCGATCTGTATGACGCTCACAATTTTGCTCAAGAAATATCGCTTACAGAATTATATATACTAGAGATCGCCTCCTGAT
>CM061531.1:267691688-267805985 GCA_030545055.2 Neoaliturus tenellus
ATCATTAAAGAGTTAGTTATTCTAGACATGAACACATCTGTAGTTTATCACTATTTATTCCAACCCCCTATACCGTTCAACAGATTAACTACTAAAGCAAGAGTGACAAACAAATGGTTGATGAAACATTTTCACAACTTGAGATGGGATGAAGGTTTTATCCACTACAGTATGGTGCCACACATAATGAATCATTACTGTAAGGAATTTAAAATTATCTACACGAAGGGATTGGAAAAAACCGCTTGGATACAAGCATTTACAAACCATGAAGTGATAAATGTGCAAGTGGATAGAGATTTTCAGTGTCACTTTGCCAACATTTGTATTTCTACCAAAAACTTTAAACATCGGCAGTCCCAATGCGCCTTAAAGAACGCTTATCGTTTGAATGCATATCTACAACAGAATGGTGGGGGGTGGGAAGGATATAAAAGCGACAACACAACCATGACCCAGCATGAGTATTACTCTAGCCTCCGAGCAGTCAACACCTCCCACACAGATTCGCAAGACTAAGAATAATATCAACAATAAATAAGAAGAAGAAAAAGTAAAGATGACGTCACAAACATTTTTACAATCTCTTGTCGATCAATTTAACAAACATTCAAAATCTACCGTCTTACCAACTAAAAGATGTTCAGAATTAAAAGAAGAAAAACATTATGTTATCCACACCATTAAGAAGATGGAAACTAGTGTTGGGGACGCCATCAACGTTACACTGAGTGAAGCACCCTACACACCCGGTGATGAACCAAAATTTCAAACGTTTCTTCCCAAGCGCTTCGTGCACCTCCTGCAAAACGAAGATCTACGCCTCATCCATCCCGGCTCTCTGTACTTGGCATCCCACGGTCCAAGCGGAAGCAATTCTACAGAGCTTACACTTCACGTCATGCCTACTGCCAACAACTAATTCATTATTTGTAATACTTTTGTACACCTTTGTAAATTATTTTAAAAATAAATAAAAATAAAAAAAATAAAAAAATAAAAAGCAATATATCACTATGTGTTTTTGCACATGGTGATATATTGCTTTTTAAAAAAATAATTTTGGATGACCTTGACCTAGTTACAAAAACTATATAAATGGAGTAATTTTCAAGGGGATTTCCTCAGTCTACAATTGACTTCCGTGCTGTACACATCTCCCTTGGTTGTCCAATTATTATAAACAACAACATGTCTCTCAAAATCAAATGCGCATCATACGATACCTCCACCATCACAACTTTTGAACAACTCGACAATTTCGCTAATGAATTGCGAGTACTTCTCGCAGGCGGTTATCACTTAAATGCCGATGTTTATGTTACAAATAATAAGATGTTTTCAAAACAAAACTACTGCAATGATGAAGTGTTCTTTTCCACACAAACGGCAACAACATCCAGCCCTTCTACTCAAAATAATGTTAAATTCCACAAATACTACTAATGCTAAATTACAATAACAATACTCCATCAACTTGAGGCTTCGCTATAAAAAGGCTATTCAACCCAGACTAAATCATCATTTGCTTTTTAACAACCGCAGCGATAACAACTAAAACTACTATGCTGTACCGAATGATGATTGAATTTAATGGTAAAATATTTGGAAAGGACTATCAAACGGTAGAAGAGATGAGCTCCGATCTTGATGTATTAACTAAAGAAGGCTTCCAACCAAAGTTAATTCTAAAATTTCCAGAAGTACATCCACTATCCACTGAAGATCTCGTCGCAATGGCTAGAACGAAAAAACAAGAACATGAAGTAAATATTAAAAAGGAGAAAGAAGAAGGAGACAAACCTATATCTTAAGTGTGCAACTATTTAATATTTGTACCCCATTCTTTTTTAAAACTCCATTTGGTTGACCTTGAAATTATCCCCACCACTTTTTTCTTTTAATAAAACTCTCTATTCTATACTATACACCTTCATTTCCCAAATCCACTTAGAACCGTCAACATGGAAAAGGAAAAAGAAGACTACAAACCACGCTACTGTTGTGAACAAAAATGTACCGATATAGGAAGATGGATGGTAGACGGATTAGCTTGTAGAAAATGTGAATTCTTCGGATCCTGTTACTGCAAATGCAAAACAAAACAACTACCACCACCAGAATTGCAAACCTTCAAAATTTATAAATCAAGATACTTCCACACTTGCTGTCCCCAGAGATGTTTCAAATTTCACCCAGAAAGACTTTTTAATTGCCGAAAGTGTGATGCATATTATAAAGACGACTTTTGTACATGCATCAAACATTTGTGCAAATATAGATCAGATTGGTCTTCTGATCCTATTCAAGCTTCAGATGTATAGCTGTAGTCACTGACTGCAGCTTTTTTTTAAAATTTCATTTGGTTGACCTTGAGATTTACAATATATATTCTACATACCCTTTAACATGCTTCTCATTTACACTACATTGCTTGGACTAACACCAACATGGGTGACAGATTCATTTCTTTTGAACATTTAATTACCGAAAGAGATGAGATGGAAACTCTATTTCACAACTTACTCACACTTATGGATAGGTATCCTTTGAAATGGATCAACATCAAAGTAAAATATGTGGATCCTACCAGAATATTTTCATCATCATCATCATCATCATCATCATCATCTTCCAACAGTGCAGGGGAAGAAGAAGAACCAACTTATGGTATTACAATTATTGAATTAAACAGCGAGGAACAAGACAATCAAATTCAAATTATAAATAAACTTAGTATTTAGTTTACAAAAGTGATTGGTATTTCTATTCTATATTAATGCTATTATTATTTTATTTCTATACACTTCCCACAACCTACCCGAACGGCGTTTCGCGGCAAACTGCGGTAACCGAAGTTCTCTCGCTTCTCGTTTTGGATTACCCCCACTTCTTTTCTTCCCCCCACCACTGTTCCCCGTTTCCATATAAGCGACCGCCTTACCGTCGCGCACCATTTGTTTGCCTACCGCCGAACGATGAGCCAGCCTCCATTAGCAAAAAATACTACTACTTTTGCAGTAACATCGCAACAAGATTTACAGGATATTTTTCAAACTTTAACCGATGTTGTAAACACACCAAACAACACGGTTACTATTACTGTTGAAATTACCTACAATTGTCCAGAGTGTGAAAGGATGGAAAGCGATAATGTTGAAGAATTAGAAATGCCAAACAACAGTCCTTCATCCGCCCACGATTCGACACCAGATGATGAAAGCTAGTCCTACACAAATATTCTTTTTCAATCCCCCACCACTTTACATTAAATATATATATCCTCCCCTTATTTGCTCTCCTCATTCCATCGCCTACTTTTACACCATCTACACCGCTCCTCTCTAACCTGTACACAAACATGATGGACGGCTTTTCAATCACATCACAATTGGAAGACGATAAATTAAAACTCGAAATTAACAGAATACAATTGGAAGCACAGAATCAGGAAGAAATGATCCGGCTGTTAAAGCTCTTCAAATGCGTACTGTGGTTGGTATGCCTCTATCTGCTCATCGCCATCACCATCGGCATTTACCAGACCGTCACCGCCAAACATCGCTTCGACACTACTTCAAATAAAACTTCTACTTGGCTTTCCTAAAATAAATTATTAATTACCACAGCCCCGCACCCCCCATCCCCTCCCGCCACACTCCCGCCCGCCCCACTCGTCCCCAGACTCCCCACCTTTTTTAAAACCCCCTCCGAATGACCTTGACACACTTACCAACCCCTCCCCAAACCCCCCAAAAAAACCCCAAATCAACAACACACACCTGCCACTTACAACCGCTGACCTTGACCTGCGCCAGGACCGGCTATTCCCTTCTACTAACGTCACTGCTGCCAATATCTGAAAATTGTTTACAAGGCAGTTGCTATATTTTATTAGCACCATTTGCTTGGGTATAAATCGTATAGCTCTTACTCAATGTAGATGACAAGTTAGAAACTCTTCTAGTTGAAAATAGATTTTGGATAGAAGATAAAAAGGAGAAACGGTTACAAACAGTTTTTACTGAATTACCAGTACTTTATTTTAAAAAATTTCCAGAAGATTTAATTATTATCAAAAATATTTTTGCAATATCGTTTGCATAGACTATCCGCTTCCATAGCACTCTTTACAATCTCGAGACACGGATCATGAATGAATGCTTAATTTTGTCTATCGTTAAAACCCATAGGCCTATCGATATAAAAAATGGGGTTTCAAAGAAATCATAGTATTTGAGCTAAGACAAAAAATTCACAAAATGTAGAAAAGTGGCAGTGAGAAAAGTGTGAAAAATGTGATGGATACTCAGCACCATTTTTTTTATTAATACACGTTCAATTAATAAATGGCTTATTTTCGTAAAAAACATATTATTTTTTCAAAGTAAACTTCTTGAATCCCTTTAAATGTTATGGTGTATTTTCCCAGTTCTTCCTCGTTTATTTGGAAGGTTTTTGGCATGATGCTGTTTTGCCTAGTCTTTGGAACAAACATTTTTAATTTCAACTCTCTCGATCCTATCATTCCACAATTTGTAAGACACCTACAAATTATCTTGGGTAATTTTGGAGAGTACCAAAACTTCGTTGGCTGCCACCAATGTATGTAGAACAAATCAAGGTAGATGAAATCAACAACAATAAATAACAAATGTTACTAGCACCAGTGACGTTGTTGGTGCTTCAGTTGATAGCAACTATCAAATAAATGTGACTACCTGGTGTTTTCCATTGGAAACAGCTGTGGTTACTACCTACCGTTATAGTATTCTATAAGTTTTTTTTTTTGTCAAACTTTATTTTACAATCTGTTCAAAATACATAGAACAATAAGTAAAAATGTTAAAAATAATATTCATATGAGCAAGTATTTGTCCAGTGACAAATCTTGTTACTTATTTACTGCAAATTAGGCAAATCTGTATGGCAGGTCCAACACTTTAACACACCTTTTTAGTCGGTAAATATAGTCACTATTATCGAGTAAGTTCACAGCAAGATTGTTCGGATGACTTTCCAACTTCATTTGATATTTTTCACTGAATCTTGTGATCTCTTCTTCAACAGTTGGCATTTTCAGGTCGTCGTGTATAGTTTTGTTTGAAACATACCATGGAGCACAGAGTAATTTTCTTAAAGTTTTAGACTGGAACCTTTGTATAATGTTAATGTTTGATTTGCTAGCTGTCCCCCAAAGTTGTATACCGTAAGTCCAAATAGGTTTGATAATAACTTAGTAAAGCAAAATTTTGTTAGACAAGGACAATTTTGAACTTTTACCCAGTAACCAATTTAATTTTCTTACTTTCAATTCCATTTGTTGTCTCTTATTCCAAATATGATTTTTCCACGTTAATTTTTGATCCAAGTGTAGACCCAAATATTTTACACTGTCCACTTCAGTTAATAAAATATTATTCAAGGCAACTGGTGGGCATGTACCTTGCCTAAGAGAGAACGTGATGTGTGTGGATTTAGTTTCATTTACCTTAATCCTCCATTTAGTTAGCCAAAGTTGTAAATCATTTAGGAAATCTTGCAAGTGAATCAGAGGCTAATTGAGGCGAGTCATGCATTGATAATAAAGCAGTATCGTCCGCGAATGTGGCGACTTCAACATTTGGGTTTGTAGGAATATCAGATGTATACATTAGGTATAACACAGGTCCAAGTACACTCCCTTGAGGAACCCCAGAGTGGATCGGTTTGAGTCCAGTTAAGACATCTTCAAATTTAATTTGGAAGAATCGTTCACTCAAGTAGGATTTTAACAAATTATAATATGTATGAGGTAGGGTAGATTTAATTTTGAAAAGGAGACCAGTATGCCACACTTTATCAAATGCACATCTAAAAACGCGGCAGAACAGAACCTTTTTGATTCAAATGTGTTTTTTATCATATCTACTAATCTGTGAGTCTGTTCAATGGTCGAATGCTGTTTCCGGAATCCAAACTGATGTTCAGGAATTAAGTTTGAGTCTTCAATGACAGGATTCAATCTTTTAAGTATAAGTTTTTCTAGCAATTTTGATAGGATTGGAAGTAAACTAATTGGCCGATAAGAAGAAACGTCATTTGGTGGTTTACCCGGTTTTGGAACTACAACTAACTGAGCAATTTTAAACTGAACTGGAAAATATTCAAGTCGAAATACAGCATTAAAGATAAATGTCAACAACAAAACACCTTTGCGTGGCAATTCTTTTAAAACCTTTCCTGTAACCAAATCGTAACCAGGGCTCTTTTTGGGATTTATTTCTTTGTCTATGGTAGTGCGGACCTCTGAAGATGTACATGGTGGTATAGGTAAGGCCATCTGATTAGGTGTATTTAAAAATTCTATAACATCTCTGTCATCATTCGGGGGATTGGGTATCAAAGGTTTAAAAACGTTTGAGAAGTATTCAGAGAAAACGTTTGCTTTATCAGAATTACTTTTAGCCCAAGTTCCATCAGTTTTCCGAATTGGTGGTACATGTTGAACTGGGCGTTTTATAAATCTTGTTGATTTCCATAGTGAGTAATCAGTTGCATCAGTTGGAGTTAGACCTTTAGTGTATTCATCAAACAATGTATTTTTCAAAGTTACTATACACCTTTTCAAATTTCGAGCTGCTCGGTTAAATCTATTTTTGTCTTCAGGATTCCTTGAATTCTGCCAAATTCGTCTTAATCGTCTTTTTTCAGCTATTTTTCTTTTGATGAAAACAGGGTAATTTACAGATTTTGTAGGTGAGGCTTCTGCTTTTGGTGTAGCCTCCCAAGCGGCATTCTGAACGGATGTAATAAAATAGTTGATGGAGTCTTCTATGTCAGTCTCAGTTTTTAAGGGGATTTTCAGGTTGATAGTACTATTAAGTTTATCTCTAAAGTGTTGCCAATTTGTACGTTTATTACACAAAGAGGGGGGAGGGATTCTATAAGTCTCGCCACATTATTTGACGAATGGCAAAAAACAGCTGGGATGGGCGAGGGGGGAAGAGAGGATACAGGATACTTTTCCAAAAACATCGAGCTTACGTTACATGCAAATTTTCATAGAACAGCTGATTATCCAATAATTTTAACTGAATAGTAGTGCAAGTTCATTCGTCAAGTTACTTGGCGAGGGTTATAGTTTCGGTGGCTGCCACACTATACGTTTGAATTAATATTTCATTTATTTTCATTCAACGTGATTATTTTATTCTTGTCTTAAAATCAAACTAAAACACTTGCAAACAAAGAAACCTTTTCTTGAAACATAACTCATCGCTCATTGTACCCGTCTCATGATAAAAATTTTATTGATTATTTGCATACATACACTAGATTTTAAAATTTTCTTTGATTTAAATGATTAAATAAAAATCAGCTGTAAATTTTTAATAATTTGTAAGATTATAGTAACGCTCTTAGTGGGTTTTGAAGTCATTCGACGAAAAAAATTTATTGCCACTTTAGGTGATTTCATGATATACAGTCTTCACTCTCTCTTTTTAAAATCAAACCAAAACACATGTTCTAATGCACACAAAGCAGACGTTTTTCAAATCCCCATGCTATTCTTATGGAGGACGTTTTACGTTAGTTCCTACATAAAACCAACAATAGTAAAAAAATTACCGGTAGCATTTAAAATTGTAACTATTTTTATTGAAAGGAATCATACCACCCCACCATAAATGAGAAATAGAACGCATTTCGCCCGCAAAGGATAACACAGGACCTCACTTAACTCCCTCGTCGGCTGCTTTTATTGACTGCTTTTTATACCCATTAAAGAGGTCACTGGCCTCTGTGTGTCCTACTGATTTTATATAGCATTTAATGATATGTCTGGTGTAATTTTTGTTTCAAAGTGAACACCATTTCCTCCTTTAATTTTGTTCACAAGTTATGCTGTACAGGTAACGATAACATTTACCATTGAGTTTACCACTGTAAATCATATAAAAAATTAGTTAAGTAAATTAACTCTCTAAATCTAACGTTACGAAAAATTATTCAATCTAAAAAAAATCTTGTTCAAAGATTTAAAATATTTTATTGAACCATTCGAGACATTCAGTCTAAGGTCTAAACGGTAAGTTTATGGTAAAGACTCTTTCACGTTAATGAGCTAACTAAGTTAGTAATTTGAGAGTTTCCTAATTTCCTCGTTTCCTCTTTAGTTATTTACTTCAGCAATCGCGTTCTATGGCATCATTCACAAAAAATAAATTAAGTTAGTTATTTGTTTGGCATGGTAATTTTTTTGTTTACTATGGTAATATTAATTTTTTTGCAATTAGGGACAGCACATGTTTCTTAAACGCATGAACTTTTATTGGAAAAAGGTCGGTCCATTAAAGCCATTTCATTTGTGGCGTCAAAGTACGAGGTATAGGCCTAAGCCTCGCCGGAGCTGATCCATTACCCTAATCCCAAAACTATCCTTTAAAAATATTAGTCTCCTTGCACTAAAAAAGAATATTAAAAAGAACGATCAATATGAGGACAGCCAGTTGAAGTATAGGCTATCTTTAAACTGTAAATCTAATTATGGTTGGCATACCTGTTTTGAATTGTATCAATAACATATATTACATCCCAAAATCACAATAGTTAAAAGCGTTTATTTCAACGTTTCAATTAAGTAACACATAAATATTCCTTTTCCACCAATCAGTTATTTCCTCAAAGTAATTCATTAAGCACCGTTTATTCAATACATCAGATGGCCACGTGTGTTCTGGTATTCAAAGGACCCACACGCGTTCAGTTCTCACTTAACCCGTAGTTTTCTAAGAGCATTTACATTTTTCGAAAGCTATCAGCTTTTTGCCTACACACACAATTACATGTGATGTATAATCCTATATCTTATCAATGATCGTGTCACTATTGTGGAAATAAATGTCGATTCCTTTATATTTTATGAATGGGACCTGAAAATTTTCGGAAACGTAGCCTAATGTTATCGTAACATTCAAATTTTGAATTAAACTTTCAAGAGAGCTTACTTACTTATGTGTAAAATTAGCTTGCGCAACTATTCAAAATCGACAAGACTCAATCGCCATTCATGACGGAGCAATTGCTTCGAATCTTTCATAAATGAATAAGGGTGGGTCTACAAATTTTTATATATGTTATATATACATATATATGTATGTATGTTTGTATGCACTACTATATTATATTAATTTTATATTAAACCTCCCAAATTCGACGGTTTTTAATGATTCCGTTTTGTATGTGCCCGAATGAAAGTTATTTAACATTATTAAAGGAATGGTAGTTCAACACAAGGACGGAGAGTGCATTTCTTCTGTTCGCAATCGCGTTTTTACCACCGAGGCAAAGCCGAGCTCGGAAAATCAGTACCCGCCGCCATCTTAAAGGTTTTATTCCCATAAGACTAATGTTAAATTTCAAACGTCCCTACGCCGTACGCCTTTATTATTGGTGGAAAAGATTCATTTTTACATCCTTTTTTTTCAGAAACTTTAATACCAAAGTCTCTATTAAATTCAAGTTTTGTATTATCTATTGTTTGAATAATAAACAACAAAGTACTCTTAAGATTTTTACTCTTAATTACTCTTAAGATTTTTTGTTCGAAAATGGACGCGATTTTTCAGTAGTTTAATCTCATAAATCTCTCTATAATTGTGGTTTTTTATTTCTCGCTCCCCCAGATATTAAAATTTACTTTACAATGCAAAGAGATGGAAATTACTATTATTTTTAGTCTCTGGGCACCTCAAAACGAAAAAGTAACATGGGCTCGGGCTTAGGTCTTATCATGAGACCTACCGTACGGTAATAGCTTATTCCCTATGGGAAATTCGCTAAAATTAAACAGTTTCTTTTATAAATCTGTATATTTCAGCTTTTTGTCAGAAGCCATTTTCAGCAGATAACATTATCATATGATAGAGTTGAACTAGTTGTATGACGGTGTTGATGGCTTATGACAAGAAGCTGAAACATACAAGAAGCTGATATTTTAAAATGTCTTATTTTTAATTGGAATAGTGATGAGTAACCATCAATTTATAAAGACTTAGTATACGTGTTGCTCGAAATTGAGCAATTAATTTTGATACAATACAAATGTTACTTTTATAAAGTTCTAAATCAAAGACATCCGACCAATCCACTATTGTGAATAACTGTAATCACAAAAACCAAACGAATTTACAGCTGGACATTAACAGATGTTTAAAATGCTTTATTCTATCACAATGTTATTTAAATGGGAAATTTTGAGATTTCAATGGTGGATAGCGGCTTTTTTTCAGTCCGATCCGCATCAGTTTTTTGCGGAAACAACTACAGACCAAGCCCTATACAACAACACCAAAAACTTGAATATCGGTTGAAAATCGTGGGAGGAGTTCTCAACACAAAAAACCCCCTTAGCGTATGAAATAAGTATAGATTTTAATACTATCAAAAACATATCGTACATAAATGAACTGGTTTCTAATTACTCTTAATATTTATATTGGCGCTGAAATGGGACTTCCTGAAGATCTTGTATTTTATTCATAACAATGCTTGGGATGATACTATATAGTTAATTTGTTTTAAGGAAATTTTGAGACATGTGGATTAATTCGACGGTGTAGAGTTGGCAGCACTGGCTAGTGGTTTGTGCGGCCGTGTTGGCCCCCCTGACGCCAAAGTAATGCCCCCCCCCCCCCCCTTATGAGACTATTTTAGTTGTGGTCTGAGAGATAACTTCTCACTCTAGAGAATGCGATTTGGCGCTTTCCACATGACCCTTCACTATTTTGCGGTTCGGGTACTAAGAATAATATTTTTCATTACACTACATCGATATCACCTGTTTTCGACCCTCACTTCTACCAACGAAACACCTGTTTTGCCGGCCTAGGCCGGCAAAATTTTCCGGCCTAGGGCGGTAATGGAAACGGTAGCAGAGAAATCTAGCATATTAGAAGGTATTTAACAACAACAACAACAAATAACAAATCAGTGACGTAGTTAGTAGTTCAACTGATAGCAACTATTAAATATGTATGACGTAGATGGGAAAATAGTGCTTTTTTCTCGGAATCAGCTGTAGTCACTTACCGTTAGAGTATTAGTTTTGGTGGCCTTAGCTGACGTGAAGTGGTTGCCTAGCAACCAGAAACTCAAGCAGTACATCTCGCTAGGTTAGTTGAAGTTGAGGTTATGTTTTGTTTGTTATGAACGAAAAAGTAATTTTTCACTTGTTTAGAATTTATTGAATTGTGTAGTGTGATGAAAAATATCGTTCATAACTCGGGCCGAAAGCGTTTTGCCAACCCTCGATCGTTTCAAGTTCTCGACTTCGTCTCGAACTTGAAACAAGATCTCGGGGCCGGCAAAACGCCACTTTCGGCCCTTGTGACGAAATATACTATTTCACCGCCCTATATCGATATCAACTGTTTTCTAACCTCATGCCATCGAAAATCATGCTTTTGAGGTCTAGGTCCGAAAATTTTCTGCTCTAGACCTCAATGGTTTTGGTTCGTTAAAACCAATAGAAACCGGTAGCTGATGTTAAATGGTTGCCTAGCAACCGGAAAACATGCAGTGCATCCCGCTAAGTTATGTTTTATGTTAAGGTTATATTTTGTTTGTTATGGTCGAATAAAAATATTGTTGTTGCTTGTTTATAATTTATTGTATGGTGTATAGTCGGAAGATGACTTGTTCGCTAGTGAAGGGGAAGATGCCCCCACCACTATCAGCTGTTAAACAGCATTGAAATAAAAGAAAACACTTAAAATTGATCAATAGGAGATTTAGAAATCATTGAGGTGGGGGTAACCTCCCCTCAAACTCTTTTTCCCTAGCTGGCCAACAAGTCATCTCCCAACAATAGTGAGATGTAACATATCGTTCGTAACTCGGCCAAAAACGTTTTGCCTACTCTCGATCGTTTCCTACTCTCTTCGTCTCGAACTTGAAACACGATCTCGAGGCCATCAAAACGCCATTTTCACCTCTTGTAAAGAAATATACTATTGTTGAGTATGTGATATTACTTCGCATAACATTTAAGTTCATTTACGTTTCATGTTCCAATAAACCAATTCCTTTTATATTGCATTTTATTTGAGTTCGTCAAAACGAATGATGATTTTTTATAGAACATTTTTAACAGCTCCAACTATGAATTTATATATAAACTTTTCTACATAAATAATTCATGAATGCTAGACTACCCACATTCTTTTCTTTCAAACCTTCAACCTTCAACTTTCAACCTTTAACCTTTCTTTTTATCAAATCTCAATGCAGTGGCATTTACGGAAGGTCCGAAAGAGCAAAATTAATTCACTTCCTCAAAGATAGAATTTGAGAACCAAAAGTAAGAGTTTACGCAGATAAAGGTTGACAGCAACAAAATTTATGGCGCTAATCTGCCCTTAGTCTGTGACCTCCAGTTATTTATTGCCTTTTGTGTCTGCAAGATTAATTTTTCAATCATTAATATTTCTCTCAAAGTTATATTTTCTTTTTATTACTTTAATTATTAAAACTACACACTGTATGTATATTAATGCTTTATTTTTTTAAAGGCGTGTATTTTCTCTGTTGTTATGGGAAAGTACTATGCCAATAAAACCAATATAGAATATATATATAATAGACCGTTATCGATGTTGAGGGTAGCCTGGTAGTTCAACGATTTAAAATATGTAAATTTCCACAGGGGATAATTCATTGATCTTTGCTGTCAAGCCGAGGAAGAAATAACGCAATTTTTTTTAGATGAAATAAATTACAATAAAAATCAAAACATTGATGAAATTTAGGCCTTTGTAATTTAATAATTCATTAGGAAAATATTAATAATGGCTTAATTATTAATTAATATTGCATAATACAATCAAATAAAATTAATGTATTTATTTCATTATTAATTAAAAGATAATTAATGTTTTGGTCAGTATAATTAATAGATTTATGAATTTTTATTTATATAAAAGTACCAGAGCAAGCTTAAGCTTAATCTCTGTAAAATTATCTCTTCCGTTCTCAAACAAAGCTCGTTCGCTCCACTCACTCTCCCTATTCCTTTTTAAGATGAGCTCGTTCGCTTCGCTCACTCGCCAAGCCAAAGGGTGCTACACTTTGGTATAATATTACTAAATTACAGGTTAAATATGTAACACATCAGCTGATTTTTTGTTCAATTAAAAAATCTCCATAATAATAACATGGAAACTTTGAAGGGCTCTTGTGCAAATACCGAATTTTTCCCAGCTATGGGACCAACGCCAATCGATTCCTGGTGGCTAAAACTCCCATAATCAACAAAAAATTCTTGCCCGAAAAAACTTTGCCCGTACAAACGGAGCTTGTTTTAGAGTATAAGATGTATAGAAACGAGTAGATTACACGGTTTGCATTTTGTATGGTATGTTCTACAACACCTTGAGGCAGTTTAGTTAACTATAAGGAGTAAAATAGGCTGTACACAAAGCTAACTGTTTTTAAAACCGTCTAAAGTACATAAGTATCGTAATTGAACTACAAGTGACAGATGACATTGATCAATTAAAGTTCACAATATCCTTTACTCTTCTAAAACCTATTAACTTATACTATTGTTTTCCTTTTCAACGAGTTAAACAAAAACTCACATTTAAACATCAAAGCCTACAAATAAACGACATTTTTTTACTTAACAAGCGTTAATTCATGTACATATCCTAAATTTCTTTCATTTGTATTTATCGTAAATATACATTATGTAGGTATTTAATGTTGTCTGTTAAGCCCTACTCGCTTGTGTGGAAGGTTACGAGAGTTTGTAACAAAGAATATTGCACAAATTCCTACTGCTCTTCGCTATTGTTTGAAATGAGCTTTACGATCACACACAAGATGATGAAATATTATATTGGAAGGTTTAACGTAATATTGGATTCAACCCTGTCACGTCCCATGCCTGCTTTGTCGCTCACATTGATCGAATGCACGTGAAATTACTTCACTCAACCCCATTATCAATTATAAAAAAAAAAAAAAAAAAAAAAAAAAAAACATCATCCTATAAAAAAAGTTTTTTTTATAAATATTTAAATCGCCATTTAGCAACCCCGCTTATATATGAGTTTTCTCAGTAGGGGTACCTTCCTAAAGTTAGGTAAGAATAAAAAGTAATACCCCCCCCGTCGCAGCAAACCTGCGTACTCAGCGAATTTACAAATTAGTAATATTAATTTTGACCAGGTAAACCTGTAAACAAAACTTCAGTACATGCTCATAAATAGGGAAATAAATGTCTATTCTCCTTATGATAAATATAGGGAAAGAGTATGCAGGTATGCTGCCATGGAGAACACTAAAAGTAGATGTTAAGCATAAAAAAATGTATTTTGACCATATGAAGCCATATACTAAGTTTCATCAATATCTGTCCGTAAATAAAAGAGTTTGCATATTCTCCATAGTACCAGGTTAACCGAGCCTTGCTCGTTGGTTTTAATTTAATTTTGTTATAGTGTCACATGGTAATCAAGCTACCAAATCTACACCAGACTCTTCACAGATAACAGCTGTTAAAAAACTGCTTCAAATTAAGGTTCCTTTATTTTTGTTTACTTTTAGTTGTTATTTCGTTGCCAAAACAGCAACCCATAAGACCAATGTTAAAAATTACGATTTTAAACTTAAATTTAGACCAAATTCGATTTTTCCTGGGATTGAGGCTGTTTCTAAAATTATTTTTGTGCCAAAACACTCTAAAATGGAAAGTTTAAGCAAATTCTAATCGCTAGATTTTGAGATCGTGGAACACACATCCCTTCAGAAATTCCTCGTATTATAGTATAGAATTATGATAAACGTGGGGAAAGAGTATGCAGTTTTGCTGCCATGATAAGTACAAATACTCCCCGTCGCAGCAGACCTGCGTACTCAGCGAATTTACAAATTAGTAATATTAGTTTTTTCCAGATAAACCTGAAAACAAAATTTCATCACTTGCTCATAAATAATGAAATAAATGTCTATTCTCCTTATGATATATATAGGGAAAGAGCATGCAGGTATGCTGCCATGGGGAACACTAAAAGTAGGTTTTTAGCATAAGCAAAATTTATTTAGACCATATTAAGCTATATTCTAGGTGTCATCTATATCTGTCCATAAATAAACAAGTTTGCCTATTTCCCATATGATTAACATGGGAAAAGAGTATGCAGGTTTGCTGCCATGATAAGCACAAAAACCAAGACTTTTTACCATTTATGGATGAATCTCTACCAAATGATGCTAAATACCAAGTTTCATCCAAAAATATTTAATTAAGTGAAAAATTAACACATCCTTATTCTCCATAAGATTAACATTGGAGCCCCAACATACAATATTTTTTTTTGTCTATCTACGCCAGTGGCCTTTTTTTAACGTTTTGACGGGGAACGGTCCAAACCCCAGTCTTGTTACTATCTAACATCGACCAGTTGTTAGAAAGCATCATTAATTAATAGCCCAATGTCAAATGGCAACTGGGTCCGGAATCGATCCTTTAAAAAGCTACGAACATTCCTCAGGATCGAACCGGCAACCTTTGGATTCAAAGGCGAGCACTATAACCACTCAGCTACGCAGCCAGATTAGACTTTTACTGTACTGTACTGTCTTTAAGGTGGGTTTACACGTGAGAGTTTCCCACTCTCGGAGAGTAGTTAGTTACTCTCATGAAAATATCAGACAGCTGTTGATAGTACTCGCAGAAAACTGTCTGGGATTAACCATCTTGGAAAATTCACTGGTTGTGTAAATACCTCTGCGAGTACCTGCTGAGAGTACGAAACTCTCTGGGAGTGAAAAACTCTCACGTGTAAACCTACCTTTAGACTTTTTAATATCTCGGTAACCAATGGAGATAGAGCAAAACTTCAAAATACTAAATTGTGTGTGTTTTTTAAGCTTAATCCAATGGTTAAAAAAAAATTAAATTTTTTTAAATTACATATGAAAAATGCAAAAAAAACCCATTTTTGGGGTACAAAACCCCCCAAAACTACTCCTTCCGGTAGGTCGATATGTCTGGTTTACGAACTCATCCGAATAAACGTAGGATTACACATCTCTACCAAATTTGGTGTCGATCGGACCATTTTTACGAGAGTTATCGTGTCTAGGGACACATATTTACACACACACACACACACACACACACACACACACACACACACACACACACACACACACACACACACACACACACACACACACACACACACACACACACACACACACACACACACACACACACACACACACACACACACACACACACACACACACACACACACACACACACACACACACACACACACATATATATATATATATATATATATATATATATATATTAATGACTATTATTTTTTGGTCTCTGGGCACCGCAAAACGAAAAAGTAACATGGTCCCGGGCTTAGGTCTTACCATGAGACCTACGGTAATAGCTTATTCCCTATGGGAAATTCGCTAAAACCAATTTTTTTTTTTAACAAAAATGGTTGAATTTCAACCAAATGAAGCTAAATATCATGTTTCATCCAAAAATATTTGTTAATAAGTGAAATATTAACACATACTTATTCTCCATAAGATTAACGTTGGAGCCCCAGGGCTTAGGTCTTACCATGAGACGAGCGGTAACAGCTTATTCCCTATGGGAAAATCGCTAAAAAATATCCAAATCATAAGAATTGTGATCAGATCAAGAGGAATAATTAAATAATGTTTTAAACTTTGAGATAAATTATAACTTGGCTAGAAAATTTTATATTTAACATCACTATCGGCAATGAAAAGTTCCGTCCAAATTCTCAAAAATCTTCTTTATTCCAAAAATAATTTATTAAATTTATGTATAGTCTATGTTCTTAATTCGAAAAGGGTTTCGTCTGTTACATGCCCTTTTCTCTCGACCTCCTTAAAAGATTTTAAGATTGAGGTGTTTTTTATGATCTAGCGCTTGTGCGAATGGAGTTTAGAATAGTTATTTGTGCTTCTAGGGACTAAAGTACACTTTTTCTCCCTGAAGGGAAACTGTTGTCTACCGAAGGCGAAGCCGAGGGTGACAATTTCCTTGAGCGGAAAAAAGTTCTTTAGTTCCTTGAAGCACACAACATTTTTCCTCCACCTACACGAATATCATTTAGGCCCTTAACAATAGGCCTACCGTATATAATTTAACTTTACCTTCATATGATCCCTTGCTCCGTCAAGCTGGATCAGTCACACCAACATAAAAGCAACACACACAAGGTAGGCTATATTATTTTTTAAGAACACAAAAAAAAAACAGAATTTAAGCCTAGTCAAAATTTATACAAGCTGTTGAACAGTAACAGTTATACTGTTAAGTAACACAGTTATACTGTTATACACAGTTATAACAGTTATACTGTTGAAGTAACAGTTATACTGCAGTTTTGGACATTTTAGGTTAAAAGCCTACCCAAGCGAAATGTAAAAAAAAACACGTACACTGCTGACAGAGTGGTTTATGCTACAGCTGGTATTAGTAAACAAAGAGTAACGAAACTAATAAAAGTGACAGCTAACTGTCACTCATGTTCTTTTTAATCTCTCTTTAATGTTATTCTTATGTAACTAACTTTAGCCCCATGGTACAAAAAAGTTGAGTTTTCCCTAAGTAGAAAAATTAAGTATTCAAGTCACAAGGGGCAAAAACTAGTACTTTAGTACTCTATTCCAATGATTAAAATACGGCTTTCGATAGTATGTGGAGGAAAAGGTAATTTCGTTTCAGATTTTTAAATGGAAATTGCAATTTAACATCTGATTACCTTCAGATGGATTTTTAAGTCAGATTGTAAACAAAACTGTATCGTCCATAACTGCATAATCAAAATAAATATTGGTTGAAAAGTCATAATTCCTTCGAATCGTACGGTACGTGATTTTCTCACAAACAAAAAAAAAGTATATTACAAATGCGCAATTTTCGCAAGGTCCCCTGGTTTTACAAAATCCTATATTTAAAAGTATTAAAATGTGGGGGGAATTGTTGGTTTTACTCTTGATATAGTTAAAACAACTCAATTGCTATCACAAACTTCAACTAAAAATAGATAATGAGCTAGAAAACGAGTAGGTCATTAATTTTTACATAACTAGAAACCGATAAAATCTAAAATCATTTGTCCTCTAAATTATTTTAAAAGTCTTAACAAGTCTTTTTTTTAATATTTCCAACTGAAGAACAACCAAAATGGTGTAACCACCTTGATCGGATTTACGGATTTACGGGAGTGCGCGAAGGTGCAGATTTTTTATATTGCTACTTATATTACATTAATGCAATTAATTTATAAAATCGTTAACAACAAATTAATGTTCTGACTTAATGGTACAATAACGATGATTCGGTAAAAACTTATTTACTTCTTACATATTTCCTTCGGCGTTGTAAATAGCTTAAATTAATTTAAATTAGATAGATCGAATACACTGATTCATCTGAACAATTAATATTTTTCTGATCAATCTTAGACTATCTCATGTTTCTCTTGCCCTTTTGTCATCTGTATATAAAACATGACGGATTTTGAAACAATTCTGTTTGAAAAATTATTATTAATGTACAGTGTAAAGTGCATGCAGGAATGACGTTTATATTCTACATCAATCACGAGGGCAATACATTAATACTGTGAGGTGGGCGGGGCTAGTTACTTGACACCATCCATCTTAGACCAAGGTCACGATTTTTCTTACAATTGAAACAATTTTAACCGCCATATTCATATTTAACTGATCTTTGCTCAAATGAATGGGGTTCTTTGAGTTAATTAAAATGTTTCCTACAAAAGGAGCTGGATCTCTAATTTTTAGTCCCCACCATGATCTCGGGATCTTGAAAATGACATTTCGACAAGAGGTGTTAAAATCATGTGTATAATTACAGTATAAAGAATTATATACAAAAATATACATATGGTACCGGCATATAAGTTTATACCGTAACATGTGGTCTGCACTTGTTAAATGACTGTGAAAAACACACCTGTCTCTTTCAATGTTTAGTATAGGTAAAGTTTCTGATTGCGTTGCGCTATAGAAAACACACTATCTACACGGGTCCTAAAGTTACAGCATATTATAGGCCTCTGCAGCATGTGTTGTGTGCTGTGAGCCCAATCAACGCACGATCAGCTGATAGAAGCCCCTCAACTGATATCGCTCTTGGTTTAATTAACAGCGTTAATCTGAATCTTTGGAGCTCGGAATCGATCAGTTTCTAGCTTATACAATAGATGAGGAATGATGAAATATTATGCGATGCAGCATTCTTTTAAAATGTTTTGCACTATCCCGAGCGTCTCGACCTTAAAATCAACTAGCTGAATGTTCTTAGTGCTTCGCCTAAAAACAATCATTGGAAAAACATTAAGTTTTAATATTAATATTTAATTTAATATCATGGCAAGCTCCTTTGTTTCGTCCTCTCTCCAATTAATACAGTTCATATACCTAAAATATTTTTTTTCTGTTTAACATGGACAAATGTCAAAGCGAAAGTAGTGGAGCCCAAATGGACTTTAGAAACAGGAATCAGGTGGACGTAATGGTCTTGGACTTTGGGTGAAGATGTAACGGTCTCGATTCCTGGTTTGGCCACAAAAATTTGATGGATTTGGTCCGCCTTTGACTAAAATGACAATGTTAACTGCAAAATATAAAATCCTGGCTTTCTATACAATGACGGAGCATTTTAGGCAAAGTTTATTCCCATTTCCTCATTGTGTATAATAGACATGCATAAAGACATTGTGCACAATAATTTCTGCTGTTCTTTAGGCAAAGTATTAAATAAACAGATGTTACGCCCAAAAGATTGTTTTTCATCACTCTGCATGCAGTACAGCCGTTTTATGGCCTCGGCCTGTAATAGTCCACATAGGTATCGTTTTCTGTAGCACCTTTTTAAAGTGCACCGAAAAAACATGAGTTAATTTTATTCTTTGCGCTAACCTCAAAAGTAGGTGTTTTTCCTAGTAGGCTACTAATCCAAAACAAATAAGACCGATTAAACAAAATACCCTCGCCACAGCATACCAACGTATTAAGCGAATTTTAGTTTTAAAATCAATCAATGCACCTACTGTATACACACACACTTGTTCCCTGTAGCCTGATGATGTACTTCTATCCATCGTCTCCCCTTATAGGGTTAGGGATATATGGGAAATAGGTTAGGCCTGAAGTTTATTTCCAAGGAAACTGATTCCTACCTTATTCCTAAAAAAAAAAAAAAAAAAAAAAAAAAAAAAAAAAAAAAAAAACATCCTTTAGTACAATCCATCTTTCATGATACATGATACATGTTACATCAAACAAACAGACCAAATACAAAGAAACTTTCAAACATAATTCAAATAACACCTCGTTTTTGTTACAGATATAAGAGTGAAATAAGTAACAAGACAACCACAGATGAACAAAGTGAAATTTTTAAATGAAAAATAGACTGCATGGTTTTTTACCAAGTTGCTCATAATGTTTATAATCGGCTCTAGAGAACAAAATAAACCTAATGTCTCAGGTGTAGGCCTATAGATGTTTAAGGCTAGGTCTGTGTGAACAATTTTTAATTTAGTTGAATATAACTATCATATAATTACCATATATTATAACGTGATAGTTGACATGTCCAATTGCATATTTTGTACAGTACTTTACTATAGTGGAACCTCAATATAACGAACCTGAAGGGGAATATAAAAAATTCGTAATATCAAGGTTTTCGATATACTGAGGTTCATTACATCAAGGTTATTATTTACAAACTTCGATATACTGAGATTCACGACAACCTTTTACTACCATTACTTATTTCCAAAAGGTCTATAAATTAAGGAATAAATACGGGTGTAATATGACATAACCAACATTTTGGTATTGCACAAAAGAATATATAACAGTCCGCTGTAACATTATAAGTTGTTTATTGTTTATAAGTACCCTTCTATGAATTTTTTATCATGAGCTTATCAGAACAAACATTATAAATGGTGACTCAAAAAACTAAACAGTGCTGCAAACATAAAATTTATTTAGGCTAATAACCATCAATCGGGACTAGAAGACGTTTATACTCTTATACATACAGCAAACATGGGGTTGTCAGATTAGTACTCACAACAATGATGTAAAATGCATTCAAACAAAATGCTAACGGCCACTTAACGGACACTTAAGGTAATGAATGGAACAACACTAACACAATAAGTTAACTGAAAACACGGGAAACAAGAACAGCGCTGCGAACACAAGGCACGGCAAAAGGCAACGTCTGCGTAGAGAGAGCGACGGGTTGCAACATGAAAGAAAATGTATGAGCTCAATGATTCAACTTGTTGTTCTTTTTTTAACTTCGATATGCTGAGGTTTTGTAGTCAAAACTTCGATATGTAGAGGTGGTTGGGTCGTGCATTCGTGCTCCAAAAGTTCGTTATATTGAGGTTATCCTCGCTAATCCGTCGATATATAGAGGTAGAAATAACATTAGTTTGATAGGCAAGTTCAAGGGGAATGAGAAAGCTTCGTTATATCAAGGATTTCGATGAGGTTCGATATATCAAGGTTCCACTGTATACATTGGCTTAATGGAAATAAAGGACTGTTTATTGTCGCTAGCTGTCCATGCATATTATTATTTCTTTTACAACAACAATACACAGCAATCATTACTCTTATTTAGCAGACTTTAAAGCATGGTGCACGGCATTGCCCCTCCTCACGGCGTTACCCTGCTCTCCCCTAAACTAAACCTCTTTTACTGTAAATATTATCATTCTGTTCTCTAAAGGGGATCGAACCACTAAGGAAAGAGAATACTTGGATGTCCTCCATTCCTCACTTGCTGGAAGGTTAGAGAAAGGTGAAAAGAACCTTATATACTAATAAATGTTTCGATGGAATGCCTAAAATAATCATTAAGAAAAAAAAATAGTTAGGTATGGCGAAAAACCCTCTAATATTACTGCGTATTATCAAAATGTGATTGGTATCCGTAGTAAACTTAAAGAAATGCAGTTAGATTTTCCATCCTGTATCCTTGACAAAATGACATTGTTGGGTGGTTGTGTTACTGTATCGGAATCTAACATAAGATGGGTTCAATGTTTTTCGGAAGGATCGTTTAATAGACACCAGTTTGAAACATAGTGGAGGTTGTATTTAGGTTGTATAATAGCCATTAGAAATAGTATTTCCTCTTTTCGCATAACCACTTCTATTGAAAACATCGAGTGTCTTATGATATCTTGCAGCATCAAATCCAACGAGATAATTCTTGTCTGTTGAGCTAATATGCCCCCAACTCTGCCACTTCCCGATACTCTGATTTTTGTACAGCTTTCGAAAAGGCTGCTGCATCGGACACTTTCTCAAACGTGTTTATTGTTGGTGATTTCAATCTGCCTGACGTCAACTGGAGTACGATTCTTAGAACGCTGACACTCTTCTAGCTTCTCGCCCTCTCACTGATTTAATTAACACCTTTGACTTGACTCAAGGCAACTATTCAGAAATTTTCATCGTTTTATTTTGGTACTGGTATTTATCAATAATATATCTGCTGTTGCATATCATCCTACTGCCCCCTTGGATTACTGAGGACCGCCATCATCCTGCTATTTAAATTGATTTTCCACTTGCAGTTCATAAATCTAATGAGGTAAAAAATATCCCAAATTCAAACGTCACAACACTCATGGAGTCCTTATGGTGATCTAACGGCTGCTGAACTGATGATTCCTAATAGTCAGTAAATAAACACATTTTCAAACTTCATTAATACAGTGTACTGTGTGTACTGTCTCCGGCAAGAAGACTTGGTTCAACATGGTTTACAACAGAGCTGAAGTCACTGGTTAGGGGGAAGAAGTTGCTAGGTTGTTACGTTTCGAAAAAAAAAAACTTTAAATCTCGAGTCCTATAACGAACATAATCCCAAGATCTTCTGGAACTTTGTGTCTTCAATTCGGAGAAATGGTGTCTCACGTTCATAATCCATGATAATGAATGGAGTAGTGGAAACAAAGTACCGTATATGTGGATGAGGGAATTTAATGTGATGCGTTTATCGAATTTTTCTCTTGGGCGTTTGAACCACCTTTAGATCTCCCTCTCCAGAATGATATCTCCCCCAGCAACGACTCCTAGATACCATTGGCTGTTGGTCTATTAATTAACACTACTGTCTAAGGAGACATGAGTTCTTGACCCCTTTGGAGTTCAGAAGGGACATACATGATGTCATATTTATTTATAAGATTGTAAACGGATCCATCGGCTGCCCCTACAATTCTGGAGATTATTAAATTTCGTGTTCTCTCTGGCACCAGATCTGTCGAGCTTTTTTCTACACATCACCATGTAACTGGATACGAGCTAAACAGTCGTATGGTTCATATTCAGTTGAAGGCTAACCTTCTCCTGTCTGACATTCATCTCTTCCTCTTCCTGCTCTTCAATCCAAACTTTCAGAAGAAGACTTCTAAACTTCCATTGAGGATGATGCTCGACCTGCACCTTCTTCAATGTACACATGCATTTATTTTGTTTTATTGCATTTATCTTTATCGAATGTTATTATTGGTTTTATGTTATATTTATCGATCAAAGTATTTATTGCCATCATTTTCGAATGTTTCTGTTGTATAGTTAGTTAATTTATGCTCTGTTATACATTAATGCATTCTGTTATGTCCATCTTGAACTTCTGGTATTGTTACGGTTATTGTTTTTCTATTGTTATTTATTTTATTGTTGTTAAATATTGCTGGTTAATCTTTTCTGCTTTGTCATTATTACATTATCATGCTTCAAATCTTAGCATTGAACAATGTTTGTTGTTATATTGTATTCTTGTCCCATACATTCATTGTAAAAAGGGGTTTCCGTCAAAATAAATGGAAAATTTGTTATTCCTACTGAATAAATACAAATATTTCTCCTATTCTGTTTAGAGTATATAAGTTATGATTTTACATAGTATGGATTTTATAACAAAACATTTTCTATTTACTTTGGAAGGCAGTGGTGTATGACAAGTGAGTCCCCCTCCCAATATCAGCTGTGAAACAGCTGTTTAATCTCCACCAATGTAAGGGTCGGGTGTCGTTTCTGTCAGATGAGACAGAAGCTGTGCGTCTGCGAGTTTTTGGTTCTAGTGAAATAAAATAAGCTAAATATTATTTTGTTTTGTTATGTTTGCGGAAATTTAGCGATCGAGTTCAAGTGTTTGACTACAGTTTCAAAATGATGCACCTTTTAGTGATAAGAACTTTTATACCATATTCTAGGTATTACAATAATAAATAAGTATACTATTCTAATTTTGGAGAGATCAATGTAAACCTGTTTCTGTTCGCTCTCGCTATGGCCGTGTTGGTTTTATTTCAATAGTTTGTAGCCAAACTATATATCACAAGTGCATCCAAATTTAGTTTGGCTATTGTTTTTAGTGCTATCTTTTCATATTGGTTTGGCATTCCTCTTATTTTACTCAAAGGTTAGCTCCCTGTATGAGAGCCTATAGGCCCATATAGCCTATATAGAGGATCTTCAAATACTTAATTTATTCAAGTCATCTAAAGCCAAAACTATAATGTGTACTTGTTTCAAGTAAATAATTATATTACTCTACACCAATTTTTAATAATGTAAGTCCTAAGCCTGTGCATTATATTTTATTTGCCTACCTTAAACCAAACAAATTAAGGCCTCTTCATAGGTAAGTTAGAATTCAAAATGTTGTATTGTTGAACAATTTTGTATCTTTTTTTAAACGATTCAATAAAAAAATGTATGTAGGCTACTGGTAACTAAAAATATTTGTTCAACCCTTGTCCAACGTTACTTAAATAGTCTACCGGCACTATTTCTGTTATGTAACTTAAATCCTCACTAATGACTTAGGCCTAACTGTGTTGATTTTTAAAATTCTAACATTAACTTATATAAGTGCCCAATGAAATTTAACAGGCTTACTGGTGGGTAATATTAAGTACTGTAATACATTTTAATTGGAACCTCACTAGGCCTATTAGGCACAGCTATTTGGGGGCCCTTTGATATAAGCTTAACCCTATTTGGGCGAATAGACATATTCTAGTTCTATTTTTTGTAAATTACATATTAGCTGTCATTGAAAAATTGAGGCTTCCACGGATGATATCATTACCTGTTGAGATGGCTTCTGGAAGGCACCGTGTTTCTGAGTTGATGATGTTCGCCGACGTTTTGGAGACATTGCAGTCTTCCATCTTCAGGCCAATCAACGTAGTTTACACCACAGCACAAACTACATGAATGCTGGAGCAGTCCTTGATCAAAGTTTATAACGACTTGCATTTCTAGAATTTTCGGGGCCCGACTTGGATGCATTGTTAAATTCAAACTTCCATTAAATACTTCCAGTGTATACAGGATTGACTGTACTTGCGGCAAATGCTATGTAGGAGAAACGGGGAGACTCCTCTCCACAAAAATAAAAGAACATAAACCTATAAGGAACCCAAAAAACAATAAAACAGAAGTTTCTGCTGTCGCTGAACATTCGTTTTTTAAAACCAAACATGCTATGCCAATTAAATTTGATGAAGTTAAAAGTTTAGGAAGTTCCACAAATTTTATGAACGTAAATGACTGGAAGCAATTGATATCAGGAAAAATCCGTACAACTTTAAAAAAGATCAAGGATGGAATCACTTAGCAACACATGGATGCCAATTTTAAGCAAATTTTAACACTGTACGAAAGGGATGTACCGTAGGGCCTAACTGGCAGAACAAAAGTACTTGCTAAGACCGCCGCCATTGGCATACCTTCCCTGGAAAATCCAACAACCCCACCCCCACCCCTTTCGTCACCTACAGTAAACAATGCATCCCAGTCGTTCCCCGAAAATTCTAGAAACGCAAGTTGTTATAAACTTCAACCAAGGACTGCTCCGACATTCAAGTAGTTTGTGCTGTGGTGTAAACTAAGTGGATCGCCCTGAAGAGGGAAGGCTGCAATGTCGCCGAAACGTCGGCGAACATCATCGACTCATTAGCTGTCGTGATTATTTTTAGCCTGAACGCTACTTTCTTAGGGACCAAGCCCCGTAAAGATATTAAAATAATAGGCCTAGAAAGTTATTGTGAAAATAATATTATTTGTATATAACTACGCCTGAGGCATATTATAACTTTTTTAAGGGGAATGAATGGTTCAAACCCCAGTCTTGTTTCTAGATACAAATACAAATATAAATGCTTTATTGCCATTGACCACAGTACAGTGAAATAGGCAGAGTCACAGTTCAGTTATACAGAAATTCTCCTCATCACTAATTTACAGATCTTTAAATAAAATCATTATTATCTAAATTTATCAAACAAGATAGGCCTATGTTACATAAAAATAAAACTAAATTAAAAAACTAAGTCAACCTCGTGATTTAAGAATTCCTCAGTTGAATAAAAAGGATTCACTGATAACCACTGCAAAGTTTTCTTCCTAAAATATTAATTGAAACAGTTCGAGCGGACTCATCTAGTTTTTTGTAAAATTTAATACAGTTTGCTCCGTGGGAAGACCCAAATTTAGTCAATTTAGTTTTCTTCATAAAAACTTAGAGTTTGCTGTTAAAATGGCCTTATTTACATTAAATTCAATGCAAAATCCGCGTTTTTATGAAGAAAAATCACAATAACTCCGTTATTTGTTGTCAGATTCTTACACACTTGGCACCATTGGTTAGATAATTTAATTTGACAACTTTTTTGTGTCTTGTAAAATTTTTATAAAATTTACCAATTTTGAGATGTTTGAGTTTGAAAATTTAAAATGGCCGCCATTTTGAAAATATACAATGGAAAAAATTAATTTTTTTCTTGGGAATGTACATTGGTATGATAAAGATTTATACCAAATATGATCTGAATACAACCATCCGTTACGGAAATAAAAATTATTATGTGTAAAAAACAAAATGGCGGCTGTGTGAGTAACTTAAGACTTCCGGACAATTTAAATATGATATTTAGATATGTTTTTAACCCAGGAACAATGCCCTAAAATATTGGTAGGGAGTTCTGAAACACCCTGTATATAGGCCTATAGCCCATTGTAGGTTAGTTACTCTTCCTGTTAATGGTACCATATAGATATCACTTTCAGAAAAAAATTTTATGTTTAGTAAGTAAGTTATTTCATTCCAAAAGTTTTAATTCAATTTCAATTCATTTTGATTAAATTGGTAGGTCTGAAAAAATTATAGAGGAATAATCAGTGCACATCCAAGCATCAAACTACAAAAAATAAACCTATTGAGCAATTTAAAAAAATTAAGCTCATTTTTAGCGAATTTCCCATAGGGAATAAGCTATTACCGTAGGTCTCATGGTAAGACCTAAGCCCGGGACCATGTTACTTTTTTGTTTTGATGTGCCTAGAGAACAAAAATAATAGTCATTAAAATTTTTATGTATATTACCCTAGACACAATAACTCTTGTAAAACGGTCCGATCGAGACCAAATTTGATAGAGATGTGTAATCCTACCTTTATTTGGATGAGTTCGTAAACCAGATATATCAACCTACCGGAAGGGGTAGTTTTGGGGGGTTTAGTACCCCAAAAATGGGGTTTTTGCATTTTTCATATGTAATTTTAAAAATTTAAAATCTTTATTTTGACCTCTGGATTTAGTTAAAAAACACACAATATATTATTTTAAAGCTTTGCTCTATCTCCATTGATTACCGAGATATTAAAAAGTCTAATGACAGTAGGCCTACATTGTATTTTGGGGCTCCAATGTTAATCCTATGGAGAATAAAGATATGTTAATATTTCACTTATTAACCAATATTTTTGGATGAAACTTGGTATTTAGCTTCATTTGGTTGGGATTCAACTATTTATGTTAAAAAATCTTGGTTTTTGTACTTATCATGGCAGCAAACCTGCATACTCTTTTCCCATGTTAATCATATGAAGAACAGGCAAACCCTTTTATTTATGGACAGATATTGATGAAACTTAGTATGATGGACTTAGTCATATGGTCGAAATAAAAAATTTGTTAATGCTAAAAACCTACTTTTAGTGTTCCCCATGGCAGCATACCTGCATACTCTTTCCCTATATTTATCATAAGGAGAACATACATTAATTTCCCTATTTATGAGACCGTAATGAAATTTTGTTTACAGGTTAATCTGGTCAAAATTAATATAACTAATTAGGAAATTCGCTGAGTACGCATGGCTGCTGCGACGGGGAGTATTTTATTTAGGCCTATTAATATACTATACAATAGTTATAGTTTAGTACCCAAACAAAAGAACATTTACAAAACTTAGATGAAACTTTACAAAAATATAATATATATACATCAGTTTGAGGATGTAATGTAAAAAATAATCTTTGGCATACTAAACGAAGAAAACAAAACTTTAGCGTGTATTAAAAACATCAAAAACATGAAAAAGCAAATTAATTGTGTAATATGAGGCCTACGGACACGGTATACATTAAAATATAGTTTTCAGATTTGTAACTTGTTAATTGATAATGTAGGCTTACCAATTTGGTTAAAAAATAAACTAAAATTACAACTAAACAAATCAATTTAATCCTCAATAAATGTAAATTTAGTAATTGCTAGTTAGATATTCTGTGAGACATTAAATTTTATAGTGGCCAGATACACAGTTAATATTCATTTACCAACTCTCTTGTATTGAGACTTAACAAAATACCGAGTGTTCAAAAAGTCAGAAAATGCCTTTAAAAAGTTTGCTTGATTAAAGATGTGCCTCCAAAACCTGGAACATAGTTCTCAAACATGAAATAATATTCAAACACAATTTTAGTGATTTCTTATCGTCACAATTGGACGGCCCACAAAAAGTTAGTTAGGAAGCAAAGTTTTGGCTCTTTTCAATGGGTTTTCACCACTGACTTATAGTTCATTGAGCAAATCATAAAACTCGCAAATCATAAAAACTTGTTTAGCAAGGAAATGCCTTATGGAACAAAGATTTTTGTCTTTTGTTTAGGGTTTAGGGAATTATTTTTAGGCTACATTTTATCCTAGCTATTCATTTGCATAAGGGCATTAGGTCTACAGTTGACAAAATGAAAGCGGATAGTTAGAAGCATTTAAATCGCATTTTAGACAAATGATTGTTAACATCTTGTATTTTAGTGTAAACTACAACCAACAATTTTGGTTGTTTTATTAAATTAGTTTGTTGAAATGCTTGGGTTTCAAGATTAATTCTTAAGCCTAGATAACTTTACTGAGACTGAGTACTTTTATGAATTGAGCACTGTAATGCAAAGCACCAGGAATGTTCATTGCTAGATCAATGCTTGGGACACCTTGTTGGCTTTGTTCACTGCCAACAAAATGAGTAGCTCTCATTCTACTCTGAGATAAGCTTATTTGCTTTCTTACTTTGTCTCTACGAGTTCTGCATTCTGTTTGAAAACTTGGTAAACCATCTCGATCTCAAAATCTCTATTCCGTAATTGACTTTTTTTTATCAAGAATTGAAGAGTGTTACTGTCATTGCCTTTTTTGTACAAAGGAATATAAATAGTCAATATATGTAAGGGAAAAAATACAAAGCCTGGAAACCTTACAAAGCCTGGCTGAAATTTTATAATATGACATGTAATAACAGTGATCGAGAGAAGACTAGAGATAAAAGAGAAAAAAGCTTAGCTGTTGGTTCTATTTTAAAATTCAAAATTATTCATTTTTCCAAAAATTTAGTGATGTCATAAAAAAGATTGTCAATCAACCATTCACATATTTTCAATTTAAATATCCTAAAGGAAACAATTCCACCTCAATCAGGCAGTTAATTAAAGAATTGTATGCAATTCATTTTTAGCGAATTTCCATATGGGGAATACCCTATTACGGTAGTAGTCACGGTAAGACCTAAGCCCAGAACCATGATATGTTTCAAATTTATATATATTGGGGGGGGGGGTTTCCAAAAGGGTAAAATATGGGTTTTTGGCTTTTTTTACTTTTATTTCTAAAATTTAACAATTTTAACTTAAACCATTTAAAAGAGCTTAAAAAACAAACAATCAAGTATTTTGAAGAATTTTTACCTAGCTTAAATGGTTATGGAGAAAATCCAAAAACTACGTTCTCCATGTTATTTTTATGGGAAATAAAAAGAACATCATAACCTGATAAAATGTAGTGGTACATTCACTAGGTTGGGTTTAACTTATATTTACCAACAAAACCCATATGGCGGAAAACCTACATACTCTCATCCCCATGGGTTTTGTGGAGAAATAGTAAATATACCAAATTCCATTGGAAATTCGCTGAGTACGCAGTTCTGCTTCGACGGGGGTAAATGACTGATACGACTTTTTCTAGTCTCCGAGTCGGTCTATCTAGTTGAAGTTTACATTTTGTATTAAAAATTAAAATCATGTCTAAAATCGAAGTCATGTTGGCTAAGTTCATTTTAGTATATTTCAGAATTTGATTAATATATTATAAATTAACTGCCATAATATATATACATATATTAAATATACATTAAAGAGAACCCCAAAATTAATACATAAATGATTAATGCGGAACACCCGACACCTTAATCCAGATAGCATGTCATATGGCTTATTAATACCAAATGTGAAATATTAATACCAAGAATAACGTGTGGAATTTCAAGTGTAGCACTATGAATTATATAAGTTCAAATACATATAATGATAAATTCTTAATGTTTAGAACAAATATTTAATTTTGTTGTAGATCAAACAAAAATACATTCATTCTTATTTTTGATATAGAGATCATCAAAATTATTGTATTCTGAAACTGTATAAGTTAGAATATATATATGGGAATAATAGAGTATTTACTTTTAGCTGTTTACCAAGCTGTAAGTCAGTTTTTAAATTAGCTAGGCTATATTTTGTATCCTAGGTATCCTTATTCGACTCTCCTCAGATTTAATAAATAATTGCTGCCATTCAATTGCTGCTTACGTGCTATAAGTACTTAAGACTGTTCTATGGCATTAAAAATTCTTAAAATTTATGTCACAAATAACAGTTTGATTCATTACGTAGGATAGTGAACCCTGACTGCTTTCCCTCAAAAGCATTTCATGTGCACAATACAGCCTGATTAAAAATCCTTAAATGAAAAAGTAATTCTTATATTTTGTTTCAGAAAAGGGGCTTCAAAAAACAGCTGCTCTTGTCTCTGATAACGCCTGCAGCATGGCCAGAAACACATAACCTTCAGCATGTCAATTTCCTGTCAACTCTGAGTCCTATATTGTTAGTTTTAAAATGCAACAAGAAGGCAAACCAAAGTTCCTTAGATTTCACCAGGGCAGTGTTCGAGGAGTGGCCTTCAGTCCAAGAGTAAGTATAGGCCAAACATTCACATTTACTGTAACTGTACGTCAAATGTTATATGCATCAAATGTTATATGCATTTTCATTTTATTTTATGATTTATAACTTTGTGTCCAAATTTTCTTAAATTCCTTTGAAATACTGATATTTAAAGCACTCAATCTCCCATCATTCATAAGACACATTGACCTCCTAATCTCAAAAATTTAAAAATTCTGCTCAACAGATTGAAGGCTGATAAAAAAACAGCTGGAAAATCCAATTTGCATGATACATGATTCCATCGACTGATTTAAAAAATCAAATGTTGGAGACTTTTACCTGTATTTAATGATGTGGGATTCATACTTTACCGTTATCCATTTATTTGTGTTATTGGAATAATAAATCAATATAGTAGAGTCTTGGGGCTAATTTGAAGTAACGGGGACTGGGCCCTGTTCGGTGTAGTGAATTGTTATAATTGGTCCACTAATAATGCATGATAATGACTTGTTTATTCAAATGGGATGTATGATCTCAGCACTCAGTATCAATCTGAACACGGACAGCGTTCGCTAGCAATGGAACAGCATTAAGTAGCAGAAAAAACGGTTGGAAAATAGTAATAGAGCTTAACAACAAAGATCAAATCATAGAAAAACAGCCACAGTAGCGATAGAATCATGTCTACAATGACCGTCTATTCCATGTAACATTGACTCCAAGGGTTTTTTCCAGTTTTTAAATAAATATAGGTGAATTTTCAGAACAGCGAGGTTTTAAATAGCGGACTCTACTGTAAATATAGAAATTGAGGTCTACATATCATGCAGTAGAATAATGTTATTTAAGGTTTAGTTCCTCACAGTTTTAAAACAAGCTTATTATATCATATTCTGATATGTCCCAGGACCGTTACCTGTTCTGCTCCGGTGCTTATGATGGCAAGGTCAACCTGTACTCGGCCCTGCGCATGGAGCTGCTCATGTGCTACCAGATCACCACCATGACGCTGGCGAGGAACGTCAACGCAGTCCGCTTCACCTCTGACGGCTCCAGGGTGAGTGTTGTGGGCTTAGTAAACACATAAACTGTGACCTAATCTGTATTTTGATCATAAATTTTTAACCTTAAAAGAAAATGTTTCACAATTTTATTTTATTTAGTGCAGAAGAGAGTTGATTAGGCTTATCTCAAACCCAACTATCCGAACGTCTGAAAAGCTTACTAATACAGTGTACTAGGAATGGGTCAATTCCAAATGTCAATTCTAGATTCTGCCGATTCTTACGGTCAGAATCGGAATTGATAATCGATCTCCTAAAGTCAATTCCGATTCCAACGATTGTAGTTATAGCTACGATCACGTGACCTCCACGACTGAGCCGATCACGATCGCTAGCGGTGTCCGTATAAAAACTCATATCTCCTGAACCAACTGTCGTAGAAAAACAAGTAATGGCTTATTTTTCGTCTAATCACCAATTGGTTGAAAAGCCAATCAAAGTTGTGCGACTGCAAAAATATGTTAGGCCTAATTAATGTTATAATGGTTTACAATAAATAAATTTTAATAAACAACATTCTTTATTACATCATTGACATATACTAATTATTTTACTGTTAATGAGGCTACTATTATTGTACTCTGTTACCTATGATTATTTGTTTTAATTATTATTTTTTATGTAGGCTATCATATTTGTTTTCATTAAATTATATTTTTATTTTGCAAGCATAAGATTGGCATGTTAGTATTAGGCTATAAAAACTTGCCATGAAAATTCAAACTAAAAAAATATTATTAAAAAATAAGAAGATTACTGTAACACTGATGATTCAACACTAGGTAACCGTTACCTATGCAAAGTAATGGTAATATTTTTCCTAAATAGATCTAATAATTTAGTTGGTTTGTTTTATTTTATTAAAATGAGATAGAGTTAACTTACTCATTGTTCTGTAATCCAATTGCAAGTTTATTTTTCAAAGTTATTATGCCATGTAGGCCTATTATAGTTTTAAAATTATTTTCAACTATGTCAGGTTGTGGCAAACTGTATGTAAGACAGGTCTGTATGTGTATTTTTTTTTTTTTATTTCGTGGTGCTAAGAATTTATTTTTTGTATTACAGATAAATATAATTTGTTAAGACATTACAATTAATTATGGTAAGTTACTTTTTTAACCTGTTTACTGATAGGAAACTAAGGAATCGGAATCGACAATCAGACAACCTTTGATATAATGAAGTTTTTACACTCCCCTTCAGGTTTGTGAGGTTTGATATATCGAAATTCCACTGTAATAATTACCATTATTTATTATAATGTTAATTAATTAATTATTATAATGTAAACATAAAGTTTACACCTTGTATGTTAAAAGTGGTTCTGTACCTGATCCACAGATCCTGGCAGCGACAACCGCGCGCCGCCTCGCTGTGGTGGACGTGGCGCGCGGGGAGCAGCTCCTCGCATACGACAACTGCGCGTACGGTGGCCGAGAGCGCGCGGGGCTGGCCGCGGATCCAGCCTGTCCCCACATGGCCGTGTCGGTGGCAGTCAACGGCAAGGGGCTCACACTGCTCGACCTGCGCATGCCGTTGCCGCTTGACTTTGTCTACGATGTGAGTTAATGACAACTGTCATAGATATAATGGTTGATTTTATAAATTATCCTTCTAATAAGTCATTAAAATTTGCCATACTGGTGAGGTAGTTTCATCCGTATTTTAGACTTTTTTGTAGGCTTTTATCTATATATTAAAAGGCAAGCATGTTTCTTTTCCTCCTTTTAGCAAATTTCCATATAGGGAATATGCTATTATGGTAGTAGCCGTGGTAAGACCTAAGTCCAGGACCAAGTTACTTTTTCTTTTGAGGTCCCCAGAAGTGAATAACACCATTCGTTCATTATCATATATAAGTCAATGTGTAAATACACGTCCGTGGTACTGATAACTTTTGAACGGGACCTGCAATTTTGATAAAATTTTGTATGAAGGTGTTAGACCAGGTCTATTTTAATGACCTTGGGAACCAGCATAATCGGATTTTGGGAAAGGGGTTTATTGTGTTTCAAAGGGATCAAAAATTGGTTTTTGGCATTTTTGGACCTTGTAACTAAAACCATTTAGAAGAGCTTAAAAAATAAACAATTTAGTAGGCCTATTTTGAATTTTTAACTTGGCTTAACAGATAACGGAGAAAATCCAAAAATAAGTTTCTCATGATATTCTTATGGGTAATCAACAAAACCCTGTATCCCGCTTATTTATTAATATAAAATGGTAAAATTTGGTATGTACATCAGGGTCAACCCTCTGGCTGTTCAATGTTAGACCCCCCGATACCGGTACGCATTTTTTAAAGTTTTGCCAATTCTAAATAAAAATTGATAAAAAATATTTTATTACCTAGGACTATGTGTATTATATTAACCTAGATAAAATAGACTTTTCAAAAATACAAAAATGTATTTTTACCGTTTTTGTTACCTACATTAGGCTAGGGCCTCTATAGGCTAAAAATTTTAAAAAGTACAAAGAAATATTTTATATAACTTTGGCAAATCATAATTATTCTAAAAACTAAACTATACGAAAATCACTGTTATTTACATTATCAATAGGGTTATTTATAAAAAATATTACAAGTGTTTTTGTGTAAAAACTGTCATTAAAAGTATATACGAATTTTCTCTGAAATCATGTTATAAAACCTACAAATGCACTCTTGTTCATCGGAACCAATGTTGCGGACGGCCAGTTCGGATGTCAAAAAATTCTGATGAAGCGGAGTCCATTGTGAGTCATCATTTTAGCCATTATGGTTATATTCACTATTGATGGTGAGATATCACATTTCCTGAAAATAAGATGTTGCAACTTTGAACATGGCCACAATGAATATATAGGAATAAAAAACAACGTAGGAAATAACGATCCCCATACTTTCCACACTTCAGATTCCACAACAATCTTTTTTGCCTACTCACCGGAATCAAATCTTTTAATAGGTTGAAGTTAATAGACACACAAACCTTTGTTTGGTTTTCAGTCATATTTCAACAGTCAATTCACATTCCACATAACACTGGTGCACTTGTGAGATAGGCAAAGAGTTTACTAAGCAGATGTTTACTTCATGCCCCCCCCCCCCCCCTTCGTATTTCCATGCGTATATCATGTCAAGTGATGCAAAATGTGATACATTACTGTATTGCTTGTATAACAAATTGGAAATTGAAGGCACTAAAACGTAAAAATTATTTTTTACAAAAAAAAAACTTTTATAAAATTGAAATCATCAGTTCCGATGAAGCAGAGTTCCCTTGACACAGAATTGGATGGACGAGATTGTATTGTAGTAATTATAATTATAATTACACATTATTATTAGAAATTATAGCTAGACAAGTTTAACAGTCGCCATCAAATGAATGAGTAACCTATGCAATTAATTATAATACAAAATTATCAGATGCACTCTTTGGAAAATACAACCCTAAAATAAGTTAAAACTTTTTTATTTGTAAATTTCATACTTGCAGATGTGTATTGTGATTGTGTGTCATGTGCTGTAGTTGCACGAGAGCCAGATCCGAGACGTGTGTTTCCTGCACGGGTCTTGGCCGTGGGCACGGGGCCACCAGTCCAGTATACTGACTGCGGGCCACGAGGGCTCCGTCAAGATCTGCACGCTGGACGGCCGCGTCCTTCACAGCTTCAGCACCGGCCACTCGGTCAACACAGTGTGTCCGACGCCCGAGACCTTCAACCACTGCGCAGACGATGGCTTCACCAGTGAGTCACTGTAGACTGTCCGTCTAGCTGCAACCCGAGATGATAATTTCATCCTGGAAATTACCATTGACAACGTCATAACCACTGTTTTTCTTCTGTCTGTCATAAATCATAATGATATTTTTTATTCAAACATTAAAAGACATGTAGAGACTTATTTCTACTTTGTTCAATATTTTTTGGTTGAGTAACAACTCATTCTCAGGCAATGGCCATGAGGCCTACATAAGAGTTATTAGTTCAAAGCATAGATAAACAACACACAATGGTTTCTTTTTTCTAGCCTGTAGTATTTGTACATAGATCATAAATTGATTAAATTTATGCTCAGTCCTGTAAAACACTCTTGTAATATTTTTTAAAGCAACTTTTGAATACAAAATGCTAGTTGTAACTTCACATCACTCAACATTAAATATAAATAATGCTGTAAGTAAGAAAATTACCAATAAACAATTTAAAGAATTGTCAAATAAACAATTGAGCTTTCAAGGAACCCCCTTATATCAGTCCTTTTTAACCAACCTAGTGATGTGCATAGTCTACTAAAAAATCTTAAAAGTAGATTTTTTCAAAAAATTGCTGTAGGCGACTACTGACTTCAAAGAAGTTGACTACTGTGGTTTGACTACTTTTGCGCCTGAACTAAGCTGAGAGCTGACAAAGCATACGGGCCAAATTGACTTCTTCCTAGAAGTAGTTAACTACTTCCTGGGGCTATATTCTAAGAATGAGAGCTCTTTTGCTGACTGTTGTGCCATCAGCAAATGTTATATTTAGTAAACATTTAGTTCTAAACTAAAAGTAACATTTAGTTATAAAAATCAACGATATCCGCCAATCCAATATTGTGAATTCAGTAATCACAAAAAAAACTACGTATTTACAACTGTACATTAACAGATAATTAGAGTGTTCAACCCAAACTCAATGTTATTCTAATGGGAAAATTTCAAATTTAATTTGTGTATAGTGTCCTTATTTTTAGGGATGGACGGGAATGGATTTTTAGTTCGGGACTGGACGGGACGGGAATTTTTATTTCCCATCCAATTTCGGGACGGGATCGGGAAGGGATTGCTCTTCTCGACGCTATCGGGAAATATTCGTTTTGATTTTTATCTGAGTGTCGTATACAGACAAATTAATGTTAAATATCAACTAGTTCTCCTTCCAACTCGTTCCACTTGTTTTTGTATAAGTTACAATGAATGTCCTTTTGTTGAAAAAATTAAAATATATAGTTTTGATATTTTCAGGATTCAATAAGATCATGGGAAAGTATAAATTTTAATGTAACCAAATAAATTTAAGTTGAATCACTAAACACACATAAAGGAAAAATGTTGCCCATGTCTTATTTAATACAAGTTTTGTTTAATGAAATATTAAACGTTTGGTACGAAGAATGAAAATAAACATTATGTACGGTACCGGTACAAAAAAAAAAAGATTAAAACAATTGGAAAAATTATAAAGAAAACAATACTATATTACAATAAGTAAGGCCTGCTCAGATAAAAAAGAACAAAAAAAACCCAAATTTTAATTTAGAATAAATATTAACATTCAGAAAAGAAGTTGTTCAACAAGCCAATGCCATTTATAAACCTAAGAAATATTTTGCCAACTTTTTTATATTCATTGTTTTACTGAGACAGTTTCTTCCTTGAAGATTATAAATAAGAAAATTGAACTAAGAAATAATAAACTATTAGACATTATACTTTTATTGTTATTTAAATGAATACATTTAACTATGTTTTGCTACATCAGAAAAAAATTAAGGAGTGTATGATGAAAAAAATTATAACAATGTAAATTTAAAGCTATAAACCCTAAAATCTAATAAATATAAGCTATAGCTAAGCCGTGTTTTCCTCGTTAGCGAGATTGTCGGCCGCGATCGCCGTCCTCGTTAGAGAGATCGTCGCCCGTGATAGCCGTCCTCGTTAGAGAGATCGTCGGCCGCGATCGCCGTCCTCGTTAGCGAGATCGTCGGTCGCAATCGCCGTCCTCGTTAGCGAGATCGTCGGCCGCGATCGCCGGCCGCCGTTCGGCAGTTCCCGTCCCGATAAATTCCCGAGTATAAAAAAATCCCGCCCGATGATCGGGACGAAAATTTCCCGAAAATTTTCCCGAAATTTCGGGACCCGTCCATCCCTACTTATTTTATTTACGATTTTCATCAATTTTTGGTGGAAACAACTGCAGACCAAGCGTTATCCAACGACACCAAAAACTTTAATATCGATTAAAATTTGTTAGAGGAGTTCTTAACACAAAAAAAACCCTTAGCATATTAAATAAGTATAGATTATTTTTATTTATTGCTAAGAAACAAATTTGATGAAAAATTCTAGTTTTAGGTATTCAAGCAATTTCTTTTTTAATAAGGTGAGCGTGACAGTGTAGCGTAGCAGGTGAGTGAGCGTAGCGAATGAGCTAAACCAGCCAGCGAGTGAGCTTATCATAGCGAACAAGCTTAATCCATACTATATAAACGTGAAAGCGTGGATGTTTGTTACGCTTTCACTCAAAAACTACTCTACGAATCATCATGAAACTTTGTACACATATTCTGGAATGTATCAGAAGTAACATAGGATACTTTTTATTTCAAAAGAATTAGTTTTTATGAGAGATTAAAAAAATTTGTATAAAATATCTGAAAATTGATTTTATCTTTTTTTATTGGTTGCTAAGAAACAAATTCAATGAAATTGTTTAATATTAGGTATATAAGCGATTTATTATACATAGAGTGAGCGTGACGGCGAGTGAGCGTAGCGAACAAGCTAAACCTGACTGTGGGTGAGCGTGATGGTGGGCGAGTGTGGTGGCGAGTGGGCATAACAAAAGAGCTAAACCTGACGGCGAGTACCGTGAGCAAAGCCGGGGGAAAAAGCAAGTTACCTATAAAATAAATTCAATCACGGGCGATGCCGTGACGGGAAACAGCTAGTTATAACATAATTTTAAACTTGTTTTACATCTGTTTAGGTTTAATCCTCAGTGGGGGTGAGTTGGTCTCTTCATATGTACCTGACTCTGGAATTCAAGAGCATCTCAAAGAACATAAAGAATCGCCTATATGGAAACTTAAGTAAGTGCAACATAATAATATGACTTTGTCTAAAAATAATTTTTAATATCAATGTCAAAGAGATTTATTTAAGAAAGAATAAGAAATCTTTATTTTCTTAATCTTATTCTTTTTCTTTCTTATTCTTATTTTCAGTGAAACTTATATAATCTCACATCCTAAGTCATTAAAATGTATACTTTTCTTATTTACAATTTTATCCCTTCATGATGAAAATATAAATATGTCTTCCAGTACTACTCCCACAAAAAAAGGTTGATAGCGAATAAACAAAGTCAAATATGGAAAAGTTTTCCTAAATGTTAATTTTAAATTTAGAATCCAGTACCATATGCTTGAAACTGGTTGAAACTTTTTTAGCACACAGAAAAAGCCATAAATATTCATGTTCATCACAATGCTTTCAAATTTATATTTTGTTTTCAAGTAAATTTTAAAATACAATAAATTATCTTCAGCTGAGATGATAAGTTCTATTAAAAGAACTTAATGATGGCTGTGCAATTAAGCAGCAATAATCTAACTTTTAAAAATGTTATCTGAAATGTGTTTTTGTTATCTAACTATACATTAAATTCTTGGTAATTTAAACGAGTTAATAATGCACAGCAAAAATCACTTGTAACTTATTTCACAGTCACCTGTGGCAAATTAGTAATTCCTTTCTAATAGTTTTATGATCTAATTCAAGCATATTTTATTGAGGTCTAATGTAAATATACAAGTGCTGGTCTTGTAATTTATTTGTTTGATGTTTTTTTTATTTTTTATTATTTTATCTAGAGCGTATGCTTTTTCTCTCAGGTTACCATTTAATTGCATATTACTTGACTTTGATACAACCCATAGTTATTAGAGGTCTGCTGTTAGTGATTTCTCAAGTCGGCCCTGTTCCGGGTCGGGTAGTGAAATACCATAAATTTTCTGATATTTTAAGCTGAATAAAAAAATCAGGTCGGGTTGAGTTCGATTATGTAGGTTAATATAAAAACTTGGGTCAGGTCGGGTTTGGGTATGTAAGTTTAAAAAAAAAAAAAAATTAACACAACGTGGTTCGGGTTTGGGTATTGTAAGTTGATTAAAACTTTGGGTCGGCATTGATTTTATTTGTCAACAAAATGTTTATTTCATTAATTGTTGATAGGCCTACTAAGCAATATTAATACAAACCTACTACCAAATAGCCCTTGGCATAGCAAAATTTAAGAAACTACAATGTATTTTACTGTAGAATGGAAAAAAAAAAAAAAAAAAAAACACTTTTATAAAATATCAAAATACTCAATATACAAATTTCAATACCGCAGCTTATTTTTCTATAATACACAAGGAATTATTTTGGTACCATGAAAAGATCATAATTTTACTTAAACTTAAGCCTTTTAATCAATTTGCCATATCCTGGTTTTCAATTTTTCAAATTAATTCCATGTAAATTCAATTCAATTCCAAATATCTTTATTCATTTGTAGTGAAATACATACATGAATAGTGTCTTACGTTTGTAGATATAAAATAATTATAAAAAGTAACTGAGCCTAAATCTCAGAATTTAACAAAATAATATTCAAAATTTTAACTCATCAAAGAAATACATAGCTTTGTTGATGAGGTACTGCTTTTGAGTTTGATTTTGAACTTCTTACTTGAGACCTCATCCATAATATCATTTGGTATTTTTTTGTAAAATTTTGAACCGGCATATGTAGGTTTTTTCTTAAAAAGTTGTAAATTGTGGGCGCTAATTGCTGGGCATCCCAACAATATTAACTGTTGTATTGTAAAAATCTTACAAACACTCATCTGAAGGGTTATCCTGAAGGGTTGCCCTTGATGTTTACCGGTTATCATGTAACTAGTTTAAGTACTTATGTGACTGCTGCCTTGATATTGGTTTGTACGGTAACAGTATTGGATACGCCACAGTCTATCTTTCTTGCCTGTGAGTCAGTCATGACTCTGGGCAGTTTCTTTTAGGGTAGAGCAAGAAAAGTATGCTAGCGATACTGGTGTCTAGACTCGCAAAAAGTGATTGCGATAAATACCAACTATTTATTTGGACACAAAGTAGTACATACGTACCAATAAATACATATGTACTTACGTAAATTAACATAATGCATGATAAAATCGTTGTTTGTTTATGAATGGAACGGGAAATATGGTATCTAAATCATAAGCAAAACAGAATTGCCTACGTGTCTAGACACCAGAGTCCACTAGTTTCTTCAGGACACCACATTTTCATGTGTGAGTGTCTCGACTTGTGAGTTAAGATATAATTTCTGCTCGTCCATCTTAGCAGTTAATAAAAATTATATAACCAAGTAAAAAACAGCGGTTGGGACAATGCCTAGTCTTTTCTTTGCCGAACAACTACTAAATTATTCCGTGAACATTGTAGTTCAGAAACTTTGGCTGAAAAATAGTTAAAACACCCAGATTTGTTTCCAATATCAATATCATGGGTACCTACGATTCAATTTAACCCGGGAGAACTGACATAGCGGTCGAAAGGACCGGGTTGGAAGTTTTTTTGATTAAAACAATATTTCCCGGTTGTCGGCAGTCTTAGCCGTCACTGTACCTCATGCTCCACTTTCCAGGAACAGAATGACGCATTTTCCAACTTGTACAGCCAGTGCAGCGGACGATCCCGTAGAAGACTGGTGCGTTCGACCCTGAGTCAGCTCCGGCGTTACGGGATAAACGGTGCATTTGACCGTGTGTCAGTTCTCTTGTAATAAAGTTGTGACATTTTTAACGGATGACGTATTTGTAATTAAATCATTTTTCTGTATAAATATTTTTATTCTTGAAATCATGGACTCAGAGGAACGTAATCGGATCGATAGACCTCTTTCCTTACAATTCTTATCATTGATAAAATAAAATTCTGTAGTTCATTGACAAGCTAAAGATTGTATTATTTTTTTAAACAATAAATACATAAATTAAAACTTTTAAATTGAAATGAATATAATTTTGAGTGACAAATAGATTGTTTATAAATGTTTAAAGTTCAATCAGATTTTTCTCTTCCACTAAGTAGGCCAAACTAAAATCTTTGAAAAAAAAGTAAATATTCCCTCTGGGGAAAACCATATATATATATTTTTAATACTTATATAAATTATGTAAATACTTGTTTGATGAGTAAAAAGATAAAACAACTAATAAGAAAGACATGTGAATGGGTTTTGAAAAATAAAATACCGATTTATTCAATATATGTGGTATTTTATTAAAACTTGGTCTAAAAGACTGTGAGTCAGTTCTCACGTTTCCAAATCAATGTCAGTTCTGCCGGGTTAAATTGGGCAATAAATACCCGTCCGACCCCTGGGGTTCTTGTAATAACCTAAATTTTTGGGTACCTTTAATAATTATTATTATAAACCAACTTTTTTACTTAGAAAAAATACTCTAAAAGTTCCATATCAAACACTTCAAATTCCATAACTACACCAACATAAAAAAACAGATATTATCTCTAGGATTGGGTTGCCCATTAATAACATTGGAATGATAAAACAAGGATGTATGATGACCATAGTGTTTCAATATACCCCAAGAACGTATGATAGTATACTTATTTAATGCGGTGCCTTTACAAGTCTCAGTTGATTCTTGTTCAACTGAGTCTTCAAAGTTTCCCTACCTCACTCAGTTTTTATGTTGACACCCAAGTTTTCTATATCCTGATTTACTTTATCGGCCCATCTACGTTTAGGGTTTGGTCTTCCCAAAAGGTGTCTGTTGGTTCTGGTGTGTAGCTCTCCATCTACTTCTATCAATCGTGTACCTCAAACCTCTTTTTTTTTCTTATTTTACATTCTCCTTCTTATTTTACTGGCCCAATCCCCCCTTCTTCAATCCCAAATCCCAAATCCCTAATATTTGTGTAGTTTGTTTTAATACAAGTTTCAGATTAGGAGTTACCAGTTGGATGTGCACAATTCCATCGATGACATCAAGATGTTCAAACAAAAATGTGTAACTAACAACCATGACACAACATCCACATAGTGTCCTATTTCAACATCTATAAGGAGTCCAGTCTAAAAGGAACGTTCTGCTGGCAGGTACACGTCGCAAGGCAGTATCCTGTACTCGGCGTGCGATGGCGGAGTGCTGAGGCGGTACCGCAGGTACCCTGACCACCACCAGTACCTGGGCGAGGTGTACCGGCACAAGGGCGACATCCAGGATCTGGACATCTCACCGTACGATGAATGTATCCTTTGGCGTGCTTTTTAGTCTTAGCAATTATTTGTGAGTGGTTCAATTAAATTCCACCACTTTTTTTGTAAGATACTGATACTGGCCTTATCAAGCATAAGTTTTAAATGAGAGAAACTCTTGGTGAAAATGTACTAAAGAAGTACACATATCTTATGGCTTTCTTAGCAAGCCACAAAGTTTAAAAATTAATAAAAGAAATTCTGTATTGCAAAGCACCTGTGACAGTGTACGTAAAAATAAAGTAAAATAAAATGAATGACCTCTTATTATAAAGCTAAGCCATTGCAGCCCAGCTTCACTTAAACTTTGAAGAAAGGAATTTCCGCATTGCAATGCACCTGCGTCAGTGTCTAAGCCATTGCAGCCCAGCTTCACTTGTACTTTGCAGACCAGGAAAAGCACTCAGTGACTATGTTATGTATAGTTTGATCCACTTCACAGCCACATGACCGGTCTTGTATCATTCCCCATTTGTATTTCCAATAATTACATCTTCCCACTCCAGTGCAAGAATGATGAGTAGACTGCTGATTGTTAGGAAGATCTATACCAACTAATGCTCGCTATGATTAACTATCAAAAAGTTTTTCCGATCTTGGAGGAGTCCAGGAGGTAAAGAAGTATGTATCCATCAATTGGGAGGCTGTCCGCAGAGGTGGTTTTCGGGACCTCAGTCTAAGGGGACATAATATCTTAGCATATTCTCTAACCAGTGCATCCCTTCGTCTTATTTCAAGTGGAGCAATATTACAACAAGCTGTGTTATAAACTATTGACTTATAATTATGAAAGCACCTCATTAACTGCCATTAGAAATAAAAATATTAACAGACACTAGTTTTGATCACGTATACTTTTCCACAAAATGTTAAATTAACAAAATTTCATCGAATATATTTTTAACCCTCCGGTACACGCGTGGTTTATTGTAACACCAATACGCGGGCGCTGACTGACAGTCCGTATATTGGTTTTGTGAGAAATCAACCAATGTTTTAATCAGTTATTAATAAATATTGGCATGACTACTTAGTTTTATCGTTTTGAATTAAAATGATGACAGTTATAAAGGAGTAACTGAAAAAACCGAACATAAAAAGACACAGAAACAAACAGAAAGAATTTAAAGTTATTAAATAATAATTTTAATTAAAATATCTGTAAAAATATATTACCATAATCTAAAAATATTTGATTTATTTACTCGGATTTTGCAAAAAAGTTGCTAAAAATTGTGTAGCTAACTAAATAGTAAATGCAAAAGATAAAACATTAATAATTTTTAAATAAGTAAAAAAATATTAATTTTTAAACCAACCTATGATTTTATCATAAATAAAAACTTAATAATGATAATAGATGGTAAATTACCAGGCAAATAAACATACTTAAATAATAATATTTTACTACATTGTGTGTTCACAAACCAATGCATGCGGAGGAACAGTCTGCACTTCAGTGGGCGCCAACGACCGCCCGCGGAGTGAGGCTCCGCGCTTTAATGTATACCAAATATCGTGTGTGGAGACCCAGTCCGTACTTGACTTTAGGCCCTTTGTAGCTCAGACTGAACCACCCCTAGGATGGTGATAACCCTAGTAATGGGTTCAGAAAGGTGGCGAAGAAGCTAGAGTGTGTGTCATATGATAAGCCTGCCGATTTGCTATTGTAGGCGCTCTTTTTCATAAACACAAAGTCTCAATCCTCGGCGTGTGCACCGGAGGGTTAAATACCATACCTAGTTTGCCTAAACCTATCATACCGGTACATTAAACCCTCTGAACCCCTTTTTACAGTTCTTTGAATCCATCTATTAATAGGGCTTCATACTATCTCACAGGCCTTCTTATTAAACTAAATAGATTTAGTAAAACATGACTATATAAAAATAATAATTTTTTACTGAACATCCTTTGATTAAGGATGGGTCATTTTGCCGGTTTTACCATTCAATAACTGAGAATTGATCACAAATGACACGTTCGCCTAGTGTGTGAATATTAATTTTTTTACCTCTTAAATTGTTTTTCTTTTTCAATGTCCTCAGTTTTTTAATAACACATTTTGTTTTCTCTTTATTGTGTAAGGTCTTTATCTAGTGAAGCTAAGCTTTGTCGTAATGTTGAGAACCACCACCCTGTTGTGGATTGTTCCCTTAACCCTGTGGACAGACATCATCACGGCCTCCAAGGACAAGTCGGTGGGAGTGTTGAGGCTGGGTGCCCCCAACCATGGCTGGACCGAGTACTGCGAACTCACATGATACTGGTACTCGACTGCTCCTGCCGTGTAAAACTTGTACAAAGCTATTCAGTTTTAGATCCAAGCCTGTGAACTGCTACAGGATTCGATCTTTCACCTTAAAGGCGATCCTTTGAAAAGCTCTTTGACCTACACCCATTTCACAGTTTACCAAAGACTATATTTACAATAAAAAACTCAACTACTTTGAGAATTTGAGTTGTTTTAAATTAGCATAAGTTTATTCTAAACTCGGTTGTTTTAATTTTCTTCGCAAACTATTTCTTTTAATTGTAAAATAAATTTTAGATTGTAAGCATGTGAATGTTTTAATATACTTTTTATTAGTAGTTAAAATTTTATTTATTCTTAAATGCCCTGGTGGTCATGACGTCTTAATTTTCTGTAATTAACTTATGTGTGTTTCAGATCATTTTTATTATTTCAATATAATTATGCATTGTCCAATAACACTTCAGGCTTGCCCAGCCTGTTGAGAGCTGGCTGTGATAGCAGTGAAAATTTTTAAACTAATTTTAAACTTTTTACTCCTTAAACATTTAAGAATATACTAATATGATTAGAGTCTTCAAATTATATTACTTTTTTATTTTTTGTAATAACACTTTAGTTTGGTTTATTCGGTGTAAAATTCAAACCCCAATTTAAACTCTCTTATGTTATTTCTCCACAGAGAATTTGAACAAAAAAAAAGTTAATAAGTAATAGTGATATGTAATGGGAAAACTGTGTTTACAACAATGCTATAGTAGGATTCACGAAAATAGTCTGATGAGATACATTGTTGCCAAATTTATTCTGAAACACATTTTTATACTGTATTACATATGGTTAACATTTCCACAAATTGACAACATTGCAAGGCGAGAGGTGGTAAGGGGAGACATAGCTTTTAAAATTTCCATCGGACTATTTTCTTGCATCTTACTATAAAAGCTTTGTTGTCTTGTCATTCATTTGACATAAAAAGACAAGTAAAATTAATTAACTGTGGTTTACTTAAATATTACCTATCAAAAATAATTGTACTTTGTTGGTAAAAATGTCAATTTTTATTCTATGCTTTGAGATAATCTCCATATTTTGGGTCATAACTGAAAATTTATAATTAAATCATGAATAAGCTGCTGAATTTATTTTATGTGAATGTGTAGTATTGTTTATTACATTTTATGTAAAAATTAGTAAGAGAAGCAATAAACCTTGTCCTTATGACATTATATTGTTTATTTAAAACTGTCTAACTTTTGTCTAAAACCAAAGGTACCAGTGAGTTGGTTCTTTTCCAACTCAGGCAAAAGGAAATGTATAACTTATTTATTACTTTAAATAAAATGTTTGTTTCACTAATCTTATACTCTAAAACCATGGTTTGCATGGGCAAAATATTTTCATCCTAGATTTTTTTTTGAATTGATTGGAGCTGGTCTCATTGCTGGGAAATACCTGGTTTCCGTCCTACAGCCCTTCAATGTGCCCATGTCATTCTTATAGACATTTTTTCTAGGTACAAAAGTAAACAGCCAATACCTAGAGAAATAATCCAACATGTTGCATTTTCAACCAGTGATTGATTAAATTTAAACCAGAGTGCAGCTGAACCCCTGCACGAATGCTGAGTGCTGGCAAGTGAATGGAGCGAACGAGGTTACAAGTTTTCCGAGCAAATGCTCGGTCTCCCTGGTACTTATAAATTAAACGTCAGGTAGTATATGTCAAAAATTTAGTTGTGGATCTAAAATAAGCAATAGGCCTTCATAAAAAAAATTGTTTTTTCACTAGAATATTGCTTATGATGTGTTTCCAAAATTTCAATATTCTTTGCTTGAGTTCTAATGCTACTCTAATGATAGAAATGTGGTACCTGGCTTCGAGTTTAACACCCTGTATAAGTCCTCATGTCCAAGTAAACTATTCATTGAAAAGCACCAGTTAGTTGACAACATCCCCAAGTCAAAATTTGAAGTATTCCACTTTTATTATTTCTACTTCTGACCTCTCCTTAGCTCGTCTTCGCTGCCTCGACTCTCCAAGCCAAAGAGCCGGCTTATGTTCAGCCTATTATAAAGGAGTTTTACAACTAGTTAATTTTTCTTGTGAAATTTATTGCCATTTAATCTCTTTGAGATGTGACGCATGTGTGATAAAGCTTTAAAATATGGCCTAAATTGAATTGAAAAATGACAGCTCTGTTTTCTTTCTTATTGGTCCTTTGAATTTTATTTATGGTTTGCAGGCCTAATTGACTCTCTACCACTCACATTTCACACGATCCTGTTACTAGTCCTTGCATCTGTGCTTGATACCTGTAAGTCCCCTCCGCCCAATTATTCTGAATCTTATCTTAATCCGCTCTGCTTGTTAAAAATATAAATTTTTAAGAGTACTTTCATTCAGAAATTAAATATAAAACCAAAGATTGGAAGCGTATCAGTGTGAGAACATTTTTAGAAAATGTTTGATCCCTTTATGAAATTTAGTTTTATCATGTTACAAATGAAATAACTACAAAACAATTAAAACCTTTGTGTATTTTTACTGCACTAGAAATGGTATGATATATTCCAATTTTAATTGAAAAACAATTTAATATTGTTCTGAAATGAACGGTTCTGCCTATATCCATTTGAAATGGTTTTGTCTCAACTTGTTTTAAATTAAATTCGAGGTTTTTTCCTGTCAAGGATTCAAGATCGAATATGCTGTAAGATATTGTAAAATATATTTCTTAATACCCAATACTTTATTTTATAGTTATAGTATGAAATTATCAAACTATTAATACATATTGTCAGTAAATGTTTAAATTGTGGATTTTTAAACTATCTATGTTGTAAAGATTATATGTGAAAGCTGTAACTATTGCCTATAGACAAGTATCAAAGTAAAAATTCCTTCAAAGTAACAGTTCCATTGATAAACCACTGCCATATAAAGTACTAACATTAAGATAGTTCCCATATTATAACTTTCCAAAATGTGTGGTGATTAAAATTATGTGTTGTAGTCTGATCTCCTTATACATGGTGTCCTGTAACTCTCAGGACAAACCTATATCACATTATTCCTTAAGAGAAACATATTTTACCATATAAACATGGGTCTCCAGTGCCCCTAGTTTTCCGTCTGTCTGTATGTGTTTTTTTAAATAATTTAACTTAACTTAACACCAGAATAACCTATACAACTGTAACAAACTTGTAGCTAATCTCCAAACAACAATACTGTTGTTGAAATAATATAATACAGCTGATAATAAACCGCTAATATTAAACAGCTAATATTGAACAGATAGTTGAATTGTTGAGAAACCCCTAACGCTCCTTTCACACATCACGTTTTTAGCCGTACGGGAAAAACCGCACAATTTAAAAACCGTCCAAAACACCGTACAAGTAATTGTCAGCTGGTTAAAAACCGTAAACGTGCCTGTGTGAAAGGTCTCATAAAATTCTATTGGAATGTCCGCCGTGCGATTTTTAATCGTACGGGCAAAACCGTGATGTGTGAAAGGAGCGTAAGGTAGGCTATGCGTGGCCGTACAAAAATCTCAATACCTCAATTATTTATAAAGCGACATTAATAAGTTAAGGTTATTAAATTTGGCATAAAATTTGCTTTAAAAAGTTATTCTTGTAATTTTTTTATAAAATGGCTAGTGTTTTAGATATTTAAAAACAAATCATTTTAATGGTCGCCATTTTGAAATGGTAAAGAGTAGAAACTTGCAATCCTTATTAATTAGGTTTATGCAATCCTAATTAAGATTATTCATAAGGCATGTGCAAAGTTTGAAGTTAATACCTCAAGAGGTTTGAGAGATATGTTAAGTTATTTTGAAAACAAATAAATGACATAGGCACCAAATACAATGTTTGTCTTGACCCAAAGAGTAATGCTATATAGGTTTGTACAGAGAGTTACAAAACAACCTGTATATTTGGTTTTCTTAACTTTTTTACTTGTAAAAATTCAAAATGTGCAATATAGTGTAGCGTATGAAAATAAATAGTTTTATCAATTGGTATATGTGCTTTGTAATATTTTGTAAGAGTTACAGTTTACATTTGTAGAAATGTGCATCTCAAATTTATATTAAAGATTTATAAAACTAAAAGTCTATTTTACATGCCCCCATCAATGGTTGTGTTATCTTCATCAGTTGCTACCGCCACTTGTGAATTCTACCTTCCTAATTAAAACTTCATGGTTATGTATGAATCATGAATCAAAAATTTGTCTCTCACATTCCTTGTGGCAGTGCTGTTCAGTTAGCAGCTTTAGGCTGAAAAACGCTTAAGTTATTGCTACTGATTGTTATTCAAAAGAGATAATCTTTTTGGAGCTACCGGTAATTGAATTATTGGCAAAATTGGTCTTAATCATTAACATGCTGTGACACCCGGAAATAATACAGGGTGTCCAGCTTCAACCTTTACAAACTTTTCCAAGTTATTCAGCAAGCCAAAATGAACAAAAAACTGCATTAACATATGTCCTAAAATTTAGCCGTTTTAACTTTAATAATAATAATTTTAATTTCCGTAAGGGACTTAATATTTTTGTTTTGACTTAATATTTGGTATGTACATTTATCACACCAATGCTCATTTTCAGGAAAAAAATTATTTGTCTGATGCTCATTTTCAAAATGGTGGCCATTTAAATTTTTTTTTATTATTTATCTAATTACCTCCGCTGCAGCAGACCTGCGTACTCAGCGAATTTTCAACGGAATTTCAGATTATTTACTATCCCCATAAAAACACCATTACACATTACATGAGTATACAGGCGTCGCGACTTTACGCCACGCCGCGCTGGTCCCACCACCGTCCGAGAACTTTTAAGGCTTAGTCTCAGGTGATAAAAGTCATAAAGGACTGCAATTTTACAGCAAATTGCTACATACATGGCTCTGAGTTCAGTTATCATTTGATGTATTAAAAGATTACAAAGATGTAGCCTATATATACGACTTTATACTGTTGCATTGCAGTTTTGTTACTTTTACACATATAACCCCCTTTTACAGTATATAAAAAGTAAATCTGACAAATTTAATTTAATCATAATTTGATAAAATTTGGCTTGTGCCTTCACTATATAGATAGGGATTAACTTGATATTTGCTTAGAACACCCATATGGCGGCAATCCTACATACTCACTTCCATAGGGTTTATGGGGAAAATTATAAAGTGCTGAATATTGATAGAATATTTGATTTTTACCTTGAAACCCATTACATTTCCTATCAACTAGTAATATTTTTAACAACATCCCTTGGCAGTAAACCTACATACTCATTCCTATAGTGTTTAAGGAGAAAATACAAAATACCAAAAAATTCCTTTGGAATTTTAAATTACTATGGCTACAATCATTAGCATGAAATTTTTAATTTCACCAATGTAAACAACAAAAGTCTCGTATCTATGGAAATCCTCATGATAATAGTTATTTCATTTCGGGACTTTTATTGATCGGCAGTGTATAATTCTTCTCCATTTATTGATTCTTATTAATCCGGCCTACAATAATGTTTCGCATCATGGTTTTTGTTTTGGTCATAGGATGGTACATCCTAAACAACCAAGAGGTTCAAGGTGCTAAAACAATGAATCCTGTGAAGGAAGAATTCATCACATTCCGCAGCAAGGAAATTATGGAAACGATCTCTAGATATTCGCCCAAGAATAGGCGAGAGGCCCTGAGGAAAGTAGTGGAAGGAGAATGTCCTGACGTCATACTTACCCAAGCTTTGCCAAGTCCCACCATGTCTTCTTTTGATGTTTTAAGAAAAAAGAAGATGCAACTGGTTGTGTTTTGTTATTTCAATGTTTTGATATTATTATTTTTCTTATTTTTATCTTTTGAATAAACAATTGTAATGTGTTGTTAAATACTATTAATTTTTTATTTATAATGGTTCACTCTTGCAAAAATGAGAATTTTGAAGTACAATTTAAAAAAAAAATAACCAAAGGCTAAAAAGTCCATCTAAAAGATAATAAAGATTACTAAAAAGTTAAATGTTCATATAAGATATAATGTAAAAGATACCGTACCTAGAATCTCAATAACGGGTAAAGAAAAGTTGAGTTCAAATTAATTTTCTGAGGTCTATACATTTTAGGCTTCCACATAACCTTGTACAACCCTTCTTTAAGTTTTGAAAATTTGTTATTGATGTATCATAGGCTAACTCAATATACGTTCACATTGCTAAAAGCTAAAAGACTGCTATAATTTCAGTAAATTTTATTCCATATAAAAACTTTGTAAAACTTTATTGTAAAAAAGTACAGTATTAAAATAGTTTCATAATTCATAAAATTGATTTATTAATGTTATGAATTAAATACAAGGCAATATACGGATGACAGTTGTTCCAGAAAAGTAATAAAGAAATCGTATAGAATTCGAACATATTACAGTTATACATTATACATTACTGAATGTACTCATCTTAATACCCCCGTCGCAGCAGATCTGTGTATTAAGTATTGTGATTAAGTATGTGATTATTAAGATCTGTGTATTGTATTAAGTGAATTTCCGTCGGTATTTTGGTAAATTTTCTAATTTCCAATACAAATTATAAGATTAGGGTGTGGGTTTGGCGCCATATTAATTTTGTAATTAAATATAAGTTAAATCCTATGTAGTGAATGTAGATACCAAGTTTTATCAAATCATTTCATTATTTTTATTTTCTCCATAAACCCCATAAGAGTGGGGCCTACATAAGTTTGCCGCCACATGGACCTTGAAAGCGATATAAGTCTACATTTGCAAATATTATCCTTCTAATGGGTGTACCAAATTGTATAATGATGAGTCAATAAATAAGCGAGATAGGAAGGTTTTGTTGATTTTTTTCTCCATAACCATTTAAACTATGTTAAAAATTAAAGATTTTTTTTAATTGTTTATTTTTTTAGCTTCTTTTGAATGGTTTATGTTAAAATTACACAATTTTTTCAACCAAGGTAAAAAAAAATGCCAACAGTTCATTTTTGACCCATTGGAAACCCCGTTCCCAAGGCCCGATCATTCTGGTTCGCGAACTCATCCAAGTAGATGTTGCCTTACACTCATGTACCCAATTTCATCAAAATCGAAGGTTCCGTTCAAAAGTTATCGTGTTCATGGACACACACACATATAAATATATATATATATATATATATATATTTTATTCCAATTTAGTCCAATTTTATTCTTGATATTTATTAATAGTCTTTGTTGTGGGCCTTTTAAGGGGTCACTTACTAGTTTTGCGGATGATACCGCCCTTTGTTACAATTCTTCGTCTCAAACATCTTTAAATTTGGACATGCAGATTTAGACCTGATGAAAATATGGTTCATTTGTAATAAACTATCGCTTAGAAATAAGACTAAATTTATTTTGTTTTATTTGAAGGATAGAGTTTCAATGATAGTCTTTATTACAAATTTATTACTTGTCTAACAAATGTTAATAACTCAACTTGAAATAATTGTATGGTTATTGAACGTGTTGATTGTATAAAGTATTTGGGTATTTACATAGATAAGAATTGCAGTTGGAAAGAACATGTTACACATTTAAATAAGTATATGTTATCAGTCATTAGAACATTTTATTATTTGAGAAATATCTGTCCAGTCAAAATTATGCGAGTCATTTATTATTCGATAGTGCAAAGTAAACTACAATATGGAATCGTGTGTTGGGGTGGGATTTACCTTTAAAATTTAAATTTATTTATTGGAGCACAGAAGAAGATTGTAAGAATAATCGTTCGTGTTCGGAAGACCGATCACGCTTTTCCTTACTTTAAACAGTTTGGGTATTTTACCTTTGCGTCATCTATATGTTTTTCGAGTTTTGAGAATCGTTTTTAATAGAGGTGGCCATGTCCTTGGTAATTTGAACATTTATTCTAGCAGGCTTAGGTTGCAAAATCGAGTAGTTTTACTGAAGGCTAATAATGAGGCTTTTCGTAGGTTTTTCACATTTTGTTCTTTAAAATTTTTTGATCAGAGTTGCCATTAAATTTAACTTTATCAGAAAGTCTCAGTAAATTCCTTAGAAAGCTAACTGAATGGCTTTTTTCACATGAAGATATTGAGTTTTTGTTTTTGTAAAAATAAAAGTTCGTTTTTCTGTATCCATTTCAGACACACAAATTATTTTCTTAATATATTTTGTATTATTATTTTTAAATATATTTTTGTTTACTTTAATAAGCACTCTTACTGGAAATATATTCATAAATAAATTTTTAAATACCTAAATTGTTAATTAGGGGGTTGCTCGGCATTAGGCGTCCAGTTGGTAATGGTGTCTCAACACGTTTCTTCAAATGAGACGCCTAACCACATTTTTTCCATTTATCTTTTAATTAATCTTATATTAATTATAGTTTGTAGACATTTCGTATAAACATTTTATTTACTAAGAATATGGTTATGTTATGTATAATATTTAACTATGTTATTCATAGTTTGTTATACTCTTAAATTTTTTTTATGTTGTAATTATTGTGGAAAATTTGTGGAAATAAAAATCTTGAAATCTTGTTCCAATTAATTTAGTAGACCCACATGTGGTATTGTTCTAGAACACAAATCAACTGAGTGCCAGTTTTAAGAATTGTGTATTAACTAGAGATCGCCTCCTGATCAAAATTCGACCAACATTTTCAGTTGACCGGGACCCAAGAAGTTTAAAAACATTATCTGTTCTTCCTATTTTCTAGCAGTTGTTTTTACAACAGCTGTCTAATTATTCAATCAATTATCCTTCCTCCATAACATTAACTTTGGAACTTTGAAATCTGTGGGGCGTAGCCCTGGAGTCCGATATGAATTGGAATGGGATTCTGCTCATCTACAGGACTGTACCTTTCTAACGGTATGCGCTGATTTCTCCTACGATGCGCAGGCGCTGAGGAAAAAGGAGGAAACAAAACTTGCTTGCCTATTAATATATAGATTATTAATTAATTACAGTGTGATGAAAAATATTGCTCATAACTCAAGTTATTCCTTGCCTTAATCGAAGTTCACCTCTTGATTGACGCCTTACACTTAATTCTATTGCGACCAGGAAACAGCCACTTTCTTCAACCTAGAAATAATACAGCATATTGACTGGGTTGGTACTTGGGCCTTGCTAAACGTGAAAGAAAATTCCCCAATTTATTCCATCTTCTGAGAAAAACCACAAAGTACTCAAATCAAGGCCAAATCTTTGAAAATTCCCCAAACCCATTGAAGTACTCCTAAAATACTACTTAAGCTTTCTGAAAATTCTTCAAGGACAAAATCCCTAATATGACATACAATTCCCATGAACTGAAAAAACTAATCAATGTAACAGTAAATTTAGGCATACGGCAAAAAAATTTACAATTACAGTTGCTTGAAGACCTGAGTAACCACTTTTGTTAGATACCAATGCTACCAAGACGTATTTTAAGGCTATTTTAAAATAGGGCTTAAAATAAGTATACTAAAAGTACAAGGCTAGTATATTTTAAAACATCTCTCACATAAAAAAAATAGTCCAATAATTTTTTGTGAGAAGGGATATAGCTGTTGCAATTTTATTCAGACTATTTTCATGATTGTATTTTACTTTAGTAAAAAGGCGGCAAGAAACATCACGATCATACACTCAAATATTAGCTCTTGTGTGCTTTGGTGTCTTAGGCAAATGGCTCGCATCTTGTCTTGGACGTAAGTTCTAGAGGTAGCTAGTGGTTGCCACTACATTTGAGCGAGAGATTTGGACCACTTTCTCTAAATAGTTTAAGTGGTGGCTACGCAGTGACTGAGAAAATCATCTAGTGAGGTCAGAATTTTCCCTTAATAATTTTCAAAACTCATTTGGGGGAAGGGGGGAATTTTAATGCAGAAGAAAAGTATCGATCAAAGTAATGTTTCAAGTGCAAACAAGATTTTCAGAATGAATCCCGTAACAATAACAAGCCTCCTGCCTTTGATAATCACTGAATGCACTACATATCAGATTAACGTAACATTGCCCAGAGAGGAACTACGCAATGGGGCTATAGAAGCCACCACACTCGCTTGTTATTAAGATTTATACAATCAAAGCAGAATACTTTGAATGGTTACACCCTGTAACGTGTCCTGTTTTCTTCCTCTTTGAATGTAAGTTCACTTAGAGTCAAGGAAACTTTATTGGGAAAGATATTGTTGGCAATTAGAGCAATTTTTAGGATTTTTTAGCTCAAATATAATTTTTTTACTAATCTAGTATATGGGGTCCAAGCAAGGTAAACTTAAGCAATTCTTTGTAATAATAGTATCAATCATAGATTGAGCACTAAAAAGGCTCGTTTCTATTCGAGATTAGCTTGTTTGCTTTGCTTACTCGCCTCTCTAAATGTTTTAATGTAGGTCTTCGGATTAGCATTCAATCTGTAACATGTGGATTATTCTTCTACAGTTAACAGCTGATTTCACCATTGTTACTAATTCTTTTGTTTTTATACTTAATTCCAACTCTACAAAATTTTTTCCTCCACCTACTCTCTAAAGCCGCTATTTACTCCTTGGAATTGGGTACTAAAGTACTAGTTTTTACCCCATGTGACTTGAATACTTAATTTTTCTACCTAGGGAAAATTCAACTTTTTCTGTACCACGAGGCTAAAGTTAGTTACATAAGAATAACATTAAAAGAGAGATTAAAAAGAATATGAGTCAGTCAGCTGTCACTTGTATTTGTTTTGTTACTTTTCGTTTCCTAATAGCAGCTGTAGCACAAGCCATTCTGCCAGCAGTGTAAATGTTTATTTACATTTTGCTTGGGTATGCTATTAACCTAAGAAGTCCAAAACCTAAGTGTAAAAAGTTTGAGTAGGCTTAAATCTGTTTGTTTTTTTTTTTTTTTTTGTTCTTTAAAAATGACATATCATTTTGTGTTGTTTTATGTTGATGTGACTGATCCTGCTTGACTGAGCAAGGAATCATATGAAGGTAAAGTTAATTTATATATGGGAGGCCTATTGTTATAGGCCTAAATGTTATTCGTGTAGGTGGAGGAAAAATGTTGTGTGCATCAAGGGACTAAAGTACTTTTTCTCCCTCAGAAAAATAGTCGCCCTCTTCCCTTCAGGGAGAAAGTGTACTTTAGTCCCTAGAAGCACAAATAACTATAGTTGTTTTATCGTTTTATTTATCTAACTAACATCCATTATCACCAGTATAATGTACAATTTTAAAACTGATTAATTGGTGTTATTTTAGTTCCATCAATCAGCAATTGAATTGAAGCACGTGGTTTGCACATTGACAGTTAAATCTGCTGTTTTCAGCATCTTTTTTCTTTTGATTTTTAAGATAGTGATTTTATACTGGAGTGCCTCTTAACCGGCCTACCTTGTCACAAAACCAACTTCCTTTTAACACGCCATTTAAATATAAAATCGTTTTAACCGGTCTTGTTTTGCTGGAAATGTTGTTTTTATCTATCTTTCTTTCAATTCAATTTAATTCATTTTGCAGTCATTTCAAGAGAAGAATGTAAGCGAACTTCCCTGGACAGAAACGCCACTGGAATTAAATACGTTTGTGTATCTTCATTCCAGTGGATCACAATACCAATTTTTTATTTAGTTTTTATCAGTATTTGTTTAGATTTAATTGATTTTGTTACAATACACCGGAAAATAAGTTTAGGATGTGAGTAGTTGATTTCTGTTTAATGTTTTATATTTCCTAAGTAAAAAAAATAATAATAAAAATTAACTGAAAACCGTCATTTGTTACCAATTTTTGTTTATCGGTTTTATCGTCAAAAAGCGATAAAACTGACAACTGACTTTAACAACCGACCCATCCCTAGTTTATTGTCAAATGTTAAGTATGATAGTTTAGAATTGAGGTACAGTGACCGGCCAACGAGAATGCTCTTGATTAAATTGAAAAAAAAACCGTATTGAATAATAATACATACAATTATTCTGAATAATCCAGCACTACTACTTGCTAACTTAAAAACAATATAACAATTGTGTGGTGATGTGCTATGTCTGGTTTGATGGTGGGTTGGTCTAGTCAGAGGTGTTCATTACAACAACTTGGAGATTGTGTACAAACTAAACTATCTATCACATTACCAGCAAGGCTCTGGTTTGTAGGATGTAATGGGAATTTAAAATCGATAAACGTTTTAAAGGTTATATTTTTATAACAAATAAAACATCTATTGCGCATTTAAAACAATACTTATATTACATTACAAAAAGTGGAGACTTCACAAACCAAAAAGTATGCGAAGAAAATATTTTACAATACAATTATTAATTTTTGTGATAATTTGTTCTTAATTACCACTAGAAACCTCGTGCTTTACACTCGAAGTAAAAATCACACCTTTTTGTTTAAGCTGCAGAAACGCTGTAGTATGACACTTATTTCTGGTTTCTTTTTTAAAAAGACCTCAATAAATAATATCTAACATAGTTCTCACTCTTAACAAAACACTACATGGTAAATGCAACATATACAAAAATTTTGTACGATACAGTCAAAGATCGAATATTTTTTAAATACGCCTAGCTTTATTTACAAATAGATACTGTCAGGAAACAAAACAACTAATTACAAAAATCTGAATTCTGTTGTAAACTAGGTGAGTTTTTCTTACAAGTAATCAGTATAAAAGGCAGTCTACTCAGTTCACTTGTTCACACGACACACGACATCAGACATTGTCTTATAGTCTTTGAAATTTATCACTGAGCCTCCGCTTCAAGTCTTATAGTTCATCGTGATCATGATCGTGTTCCTGAAAACAAACAAAAATTATGGTCAGTAAAAGTTTTTTAACATATCACTTTACTAATGTTTGAAAGGATCACGTAAATTATTTTAAAATTGGATAGATTTGATATGTTTTTATAAAATTGAAATTTTACTGCTGTCCAAATATCATTACTCCCACAGCAAAAATTACATATTTATAAAATAAGTTAAAATACTCAAAAAATAAACTTAAATAGCTTCTAAACTTATAATTAAGTTTTCCCTACTATGTACAATCTTGGAGTGGGCTGTGGAAGTTTGCACCTACAGGGTGGTCATAAAGTCTCTTTAAACAGTACTTTGTCAAGTCATAATTTTATATGTCTTTTTATGACAATCGGTGAACGGATGTTGATCAGTGGTATGAAAAGAGAAGCAATTCCCTGACAACTAGTGCTATCCACTGAGCCGTGACCCGTACACGGACAACAACGCCTGGCTCTCATAACGTAACATTCTACAACAATAATTGAAACATGTACAGTCCTCATGAACTGTTACCATGTAGATGGATAGTCGTTGCTCCTTAAATTTCCCCACACCAATGCCTCGATCATCAAATCGCACAAATTTAACAAACAATGTTTTGTGAGTCTTCATTATTGTAGAAATTGTGAAAATAATGCTAAGTGACCCTATTGACAAAGACATCGAGTAAGAACATTGGCCCAAGTCACTTCAGCAATCTTGAAAAAAATGCCATTGAATATGGTGTTAAACTAAGCTATGCCAAAACAGAGGAATGTTTTTTTTGTTTTTTTTTGTGACTAGTATTTTTTTTTTTTTTTTTGAAAATACCAAGTCTGTGTTAAGTATTAGGGAACGAACAGAAAGAGTGGATCGAGGTGGAGGTGTAGGTCGCGGTCGATGCCACAAGTTAGGTCGCGGTCGATGTTGACCGCACATAGCGAGGAGGTCACCCGCGCTGTCAGTGCAGCTCAGACCATTGGAGAGTGATGTGTGTAGCGTGCTTATTAAATAAAATAAATAATTCTATATTTTGAAAAGTTTAAGTACCTTAGAGCGTCATAACTTGCGATTACCACTACAGAAATGGCGATATTTACGTTGTTATACGTAGATGTTATACATTTTGTTGATATCTAATAAGAGGTACAACTTTGATAACTACCGTAAATGTTCAATATGTAAGAACAGATTTATTTCTTTAGTAATGTACAATAATTACATATTGTGTTGACTACCAGTACAATAATTAAAAGAAAGGGCCACAAGGTTATTATAAACCCAAATAATACATTGTGGCAAAGTGCGTTTATTTATTAAAAGACTATTAATTTAAGTGTTTGCATGGTTTTTGTTTATACACTCTACCGCACAATATAAAAGGCATTAGTTATCAAATATTCTCAAAGATATTTCCAAAATAGTTTATTATCATTGATAGGTCTAATTTCATCAGGGATATTATTAAAAGGTTTAGCTCCCGCATAACATAGTAATTTATGGTAAATTTTAAGTCTGTGAAAATCAGATCTAAATCAATTTTTATTTCGTGTATCATAGTTATGAAAATTTGTGCCAAATTTCGAGTCACATTTTGTTAGAAAACGATTAATTGTTTGATAAATATACAGACTAGCTATAGTGTTAAAATGTTTAAACCACAAAAGCTGATCTGCACGATTCTCTTCTGCCTATCTTTGCTAAGATTCATAAAGATTTCCTTTAGAGGTGGGCGAGTATCACATTTTTGGAACGAGTCGAGTCGAGTCGAGTAGTAAGTAGAATACTCGAGTTTCGAGTCGAGTCGAGTCGAGTAATGCGTGAACATAAAAATATTGAAAATTGCCTTAAAATAACTAGTCTATACTCAAATATAAAAATATACTAGCCTACTATACTAAAATAACTAGCCTATCCTACTAGGGCTAAAAAAGATAACTTTAGGCCCAAGTTTAATTTGCTTAAAAACTGTGTGAAGGAAAAAATATTGTTTTTTAAATCGCTGATTATTACTTAAGCTAAAATCTTGGTTTAGTAACAAAGGGGATTAAGGAATGTACAGAATAAAAGATTGAAAAGTTAGCCTCTAACCACCATTAAATGAAAAAAAGAAAATCCCCTGTTACAGTTACTTACTTAACTTTTCACTTTCATATGTTTCACTTACTTTAAGATGTTACCAAATAAATATTTTCCCTATTCACAATTTTTTGTATTTGGCATATTAGGCCTACTTTGAGTCAGAAGCCTAGCCTAGACACCAACAGCTGAATCAGAATCACTAAATGTAATTGGTGGATTTAAATTGTCATTTTCAACTCTATCTACTTCCTTTGTCTTTGTTGATAAGAAAATCATCACCACTCATTTTGTTTAGGAATTATTTTCACTTCTCCGAAATACTCAAGCTATGTACATATAATTTTCACTGTTTTGGAATTCACCTAATTCCCTCGGTTTGCTAATCATCTGCCAAATTGCCGTCTGCTAGTGGCAGAATGTCTCTTAACTGAGTAAAGGCTAGCTTTAGTGAACAGCCATGAAGCCTGTTTGTTAGGACTTAAAAGATCACAAAGAACAATAAATTCAATGTCTGTCTTATAATCAAAGCAATTTTAGAGAAAAGTATGTTTATTATCAATTAATAAATATATATTTTTGTGAATGCTGAATTAGAAAAATAACATACAACTATAAAATTGTATTACCATTGACTATTGATACTATTGATTTAGTACCTAAAGTCAATGGTATTACTCTGGCAAAATTTGGCCATTGGTAAAACTGATTGTTCATCTTGTCTTGTCACTCTTCTCTCTTCTGTCTGCCGTACTATTCTTACTGCTAATGTCAACACAGCTCTTTATTTTGTCTAAAGTTATTTGAATCAGTTTTAAATCATTGTTTTGATGCAATTAGATGTCAAATTATAATTGACTTTTTAATTTTTTCCCAGTGTGATGAAGGTCTACAAATGAATCATTTTATTAATCAGTAGCAATGTTGAATCTACCACTAACCGTGTGGCGTCACTCGCGTGACAAGACAAAGAGTCCAGTCAGCAGTAGATTTTCATCGTCTTCACATCTACCTTTCTTTGGTCTTAAAATGTATCACTTTCACAATAAAAACATTTTACAATTTATGGAAATGGGGTTTAAATAGATAGTAACATTTCAGAAATGCTATATTTTAATTTAATAACTACTCGACTCGACTTTAACGAGTAGTCACAAGTACTCGCTCGAGCTTCGAGTATCAAAAAATACTCGACAGATACTCGAAAACTCGAGTACTCGCCCACCCCTAATTTCCTTTGAAGATTGAATACTCTTGAAAATTTACAATCTGCACAAGCCCCCATAAATTAATAATTATTAAAATTATGTTAATAAAATATGTTCTGCAGTTCAAAGCACCTGCGTCAGTACTAATAGTGGCCTGGGATCGGGCCGTTAGGATTTGGTATGACAGCTGACATAGCTGAGAGATCACTTGCGTAATAGTTCAGCTGCCAAAATTTGTTGTTCGTTTAGCACAACCCGGGGAGTACGTGCAGCTTTAATGGAATGCTGCGGACGCGAACAACATCACCCCCCAAACGAACCAATCACAACGAAGCATCCAGGTAATCCGCAAGGTAAGCATCCATGTAAATCAAATTATTTTGATTTTTGAAAGCATCGCTGTAAACCTCCTGGATGGCATCGCGAGTCACCTCCACCGCGATTTACTCTTATGCAAGGCCTCGTTTGATTTACATGAATGTCGACGGCGACCGCGACCGCGACCTACACCTCCACCGCGACCCACTCGTTCTGTTCGTACCCTTAGGTGAAAGATACAACTGATACATTGAATACTAGTTTATCTAAGTGTAAAGGGACTTTGCGCCGGTTGTAACTCACCTCTCCCGTTTCGGGTTTGTCGGCTGCGTCCTCGTCCTCATCTTCGTCATCCTCATCGTCTTCCTCTGGTGTCGCAGATTTCTTCTCCTCTTCCGACTTCTTTCGCTCTTCCTCGTCCTGCTGCTCCTTCATCTTCTTTTCTCCTTCCTACGACAGGAAATAAATAAATGTGACAGTTGTGAAATAACTTTTGTTATTTGATGCATTTATTTAAATGACACCAGAAAATTTCAAGGCGGTAAGAAACTTTTTTCTAATAACCCTAAGAATTATTTGGTACCTAGACCACCTAACTTGGGGTAGCTTGGTAGCTATAGGAAGATTTTGGCATAAAATTTGTCTAAGTTAAATTATGTTTCTAGTGCTTTTGGAGTAGTAACAAAAATGATAAAAAAAAAAACATGTAGTCTTTAACTTCTCAAATCAACTACCTTTGAAGAATTTTGTTAGCCTTAAAGTCGATGGGTCGTTTAGCCTTATGCTCATCGTTTCTATAAATTTAATCTAAAACCATTCAGAAAATTATCGGAAAAAAGGTACCTGGTGCTTAAAATTATATTGCAATATAAACATTCTTACTCGTATAACAAGAAATTTACAATAATTTTATAAAGCTCTTCTTATTGAAATTAAATATAATAATTTCAAATTAATAACTCAAATTAATCAAATAAAGTTGTTTTATTTTTGGGTTAGACCTTTCGTTATCAATGATAGGTATGAGTTATATTCATCATATAAGTTTAAGTCGGTCTGATGATGTTATCGTTGATAACAAAAGACCTAACCTAAAAATAAAAACAATTTATTGAATTCGAGTTATTATTTGAAATAATTACAAGAAATTTACAATTATTGAGAATGAAACAATATTTTTATGGTTATTAGTTTGATTTTGCCTAACTTTTAGCCTTTTGGCGCGGCCATAGACCCAAAGACTTAAAATGTGTGATCATTCAAAACCCATGCTGCTATGGAAGTGACATTTGACGAAGAGGAAACTTTCTGATTAATTTATTTTAAGTAAAAATTTGTTTTAAAAAACCTCTACAAGAAAGGTAAGAACATTTTCAATATTATTATAATTTAATTCACAATTTAATTTTAGCATTTATTACTAATCAGCCTGAGGAGAAGCTCACCAGTCTGGGTTTCAAGATGTCATCGCCGACCTTCTTGGCGTACTCCGGGTCGTCGGTGATGAGCACGTTGTTGAATATCGTGCCGGACTTGACCTGCCACAGGTCGAAGCCGATGGCGCACAGCTCCTTGCGCAGGTACAGCTCGGGGTCGGGCTTGTAGTCGGGGTTGTCAATCTCCGGGTGGATCCACGGGCCCTGCGACCAAAGCCAAACATTTACAATTAAACACAGCATCCTAGCTGAATTATTTTCTGGATTGAATTAAACTACACTAATATTTTTTTTATCTGTTCCTTTTGTTTTAAAGAATACTTAAATGCATCCATGTACTACACTAGCAATTTTTGGGATTTATTGATCAGCTATTGATGCTGCTGAATTTCAAGACGTTTTATGTGTTTATAATTTTAGGTGTAATAAATTTTATGGGTTGTTTTTATTTTAAACTATTTATTAAGTTGAAATCCTAATAATAGTATCAAAATTTAGGTAAGAAAGGATAACTACTAGCCCTCTTAGAAAAAAATTTTCCACTAGGATATAGAAAACAGCCAAAGAAATGTGATGAGAATATATTCAGTATTTAAATCCATTTTTATTCTTTCTAAAGAAGAAATAATGACAGTGTTAAAAACCTGGTTATTTTCTTCTTATCTCACTTCATAAAAGTCCATAAAAACTTATTTTTAGTTGCCTATACAAATGTTGAAGGTGTAACATCAATAAATCAAACTAATAGCATAGGTCAATCTGTGGAGATGAAAAACTGTTAACATCTAATTTATACAACTTCTTCCAACATCTTAAAGGTTTATCTTAAGGGGTTTTGGACCTAAGTTTGTTCCATCAAGCAGCAGTTAGTTAATCATATTGAAAACTGTTAACATCAGCTTGAAAGGTTCTTGGACAAAAAATCAGTTTCCTCAGTTAAACGGTCGGTTTACCTTGTAGTTGGGGTTGTCGATCTGCTTGGGTGTCCAGGGCCCCTTGTACTCCGGGTTGTCAATCATCGGGGCCTCCCACTCTCCGTCCATCTCATCGTCCCAGTCCTCTGGCTTGGTCGCGTCTGGGTCCGGGATGTGCTCTGGCTTGTCCCAGTCCTCTGGCTTCTTGTCTTCAGGGTCGTCGATCGTTGCCTTGTCTTCCCAGTCATCCGGTTTCTTCGCCGACGGGTCCTTGATCTTCTTTGGTGGCAGGAAGTTCCAGTCAGCCTCCAGCTCTCCCGACTCCACTTTTTCGTTGTCTATGAGTACCTGGAAATCATTAAAAATTTTGTTTGAGATGAAGAGTATGGTTAAGGAGGCATAATGAGTGGGCTGCACCTGTATTATCCTCATATAGACATACCCAAGTTGATCGAGAAAATCTAACAGGACGTCAAAAGAATGCAGTCATATGGAAGTTATATTTAAAAGCCTGCAGTGAAATGGAGGTGAGGGAAACACTGACTATTACATGGAACTCATCCTAATACTATCATGAAATTTAAACCTTCCTTGATTTAACTCTATCTGACTAAACACAGATATTAAGTTAACATTTTGTATTGAAATGATACGATTTTGTTGCATCAAGATTATAGACAACAGATTTATGCCCAAATTATTTCTTTGAATTTGAGTGCTGCGCTCTTGTAGTGAACTAACGGCCTAAAGTCTTTCCCATCAGGGGCACGCACCGTTCAAAAACTCAATTTTCTTGCCTGGTCGTGATAGCTGAGATGGCTAAGACGTAAGATGGCTAAGACATCCTGGCACCTTGGCCAGGATGTCTACACCGGCGCGAGATCAATTCGCGCTCTCGACAAACCTGACCTGGTGGTGCAACTAAAAAGAGTTAGCTGATCTGTGGCAATTTTCGTGGGAAGGCCCCCGTAAAACAAGTGGTGGCAGGCTTGCATGGAAGTTGATGGCATCGGTTGATTCTTTGAGAGTTGCACCTGGGTCAATACTGATTTTACAACTTTTTACTACTGTTTACTGTGAGTGTGCCATTATGGCTTTATCTGAAAGGTAACCATATCTTTCAATACAAAATGTCCATTGAATTTGTGCTAATGGTGCCATACATCATTTTACACCATTCTTGATTCTAACTGTCCAAAAAAGGGCAGTGGGCATAAATGGGTTAAGTCTATTAATGGTTGCAATATATAGGCTAGTACAAAAACTATTTGGGATTCCTAATATTAAAAGTTACATTTAATTTCGAGCAACTAAAAAACAGATTTTACAATGTGAAACACACATTATGGATTAATTCTATTATCTCTAATCATGAATATATTTTTTTAAGACGTTCGCTACCACAATGTTAAAAAAAAAATCGTAACCACAGACCGGGCGGGCGAGTTCTACTGAGAGCCCACCGCCACATATCTGCGGCGGCTGGGCTCATTAAAATAGACTGCCGCCGTATATCTGCGGCGATGGTTCCATAATACTAAATACGAAATTTCTTCTGTGTGGTCTATTTTAATGGTTAGACAGTTTAGGCACGGTCTACGGGATAGTCCGCCGCATATGTGCGGCGCTTGGTCTGTGGCTAAAACGATCACTGACGTCACTAAAATGTTTTTACGTACATTTTTATTTTATGTATTTTTGAAAGTAATATTTTTTTAACGTATTTGAGATATCTTTAAAGAAATAATCATCAAATCTCTTATATAACATATTGAAAAAAGTTTATTGTGTATGAAAAATTTATAAACATTTGCATTTTGTAAACTTATAAAACTTCACAATTATACTACGTAAACGAATTGTAAACAATAGGGATGGACGGGAATGGATTTTTAGTTCGGGACGGGACGGGAATTTTTATTTCCTGTCCAATTTCGGGACGGGATCGGGACGCGATTGCTCTTCTCAACGCTATCGGGAAATATTCGTTTTGACTTTTATCTGAATGTTGTATAAAGACAAATTAATGAAATTAATGTTAAATATCAACTGGTTCTCTTTCCAAATATTTCCACTTGTTTTTGTATAAGTTACAATGAACCTCCTTTTGTTGAAAAGATTTAAAATATCTAATTTTTATATTTGCAGTATACAATTAAGGATAAAGTATAAATTTTCTTGTAACCAAAAAAATTTCAATCAAATCACTAAACAATATACATATAAAAAAAAGTCCATATAACATTTTATAAAAGTTTTATTGAATGAAATATTAAACGTTTTCTATAAAGAATGGTAAGAAAAATTTTGTACATAAAAATATAGATTATTACTATTTGAAAAATTGTAAAGAAAATAAAACTGTATTACATAAATACTGTTTAAGGCAGTCTAAGGCCTGCTCAGTTGAAAAAAAAAAAAAACAACAAATTGAAATTATAATAAATATTCACCCTAAGGAATGAAGTGGTTCAACAAACCAAAGCCATTTATAAACCCAAAGAAATGTTCATTTTTATTTTTTTTATATTTATTGATTTAACTGAGACAGGTTCTTATTTAGCCTAGAGATTATCATAAAAATTGAACTTGAAAAAAATACACTATTAGACCTATTTTTATTTTATTTGTATACTCATTTAGCTATTTTTTGCTATTAAAAAAAGGAGTGTCTGATGAAAAAATCAATAAAAAACAATGAAAGTTTAAAGTTATGAACCTCAAAATCTAATAAATGTATTTGTAATGTTTAATTTTTAAAAATATATTTAATGGGATTTGAAGTTTTTCATTTAATAATTATATTAAATTATAATAAGATGTTTTTTAACATTATAAAACAGTAATTCAATTAAAGATTAATTTATTTAACAATACTTTGTCATTTTCCCTTTGATTGGAAAGTCACACAACTTTGGTTGACATTTTGTTTGATTTGTAAGAATTAGACGAATCAAACGAGCCATCCCTTAGTTTTCTACTGTGATGAGTCAAAAATCCACATCACCTGTTTGCGTACACTGCTCCGTGGTCAAAGTTCAACCAAGGCAGTCGGGGTGGGGAGGAAGCGCCGTCGTCGTGGCCCACTCCCGTCCGCGTCTCGAACTAGACAAGTTGTGCCGATTTTGCTGAGAGTGCCTTCGGGGAAAAGATTTTGAAAATTTTAGCGGATCACCATTTCTTGAGTTTCTTAACGAAAAGTCACGTCCTTTCATACCCTAAGGGTAAATGAATAAGACATATTTTCGGAAATAGCAAAATTTAGAAACACGTGCGTATCGCGAACATGTCGAACCGTGAAGCTGGTGACCGCTAGTTCAATCTTTAAAGTCCCGTACTGAATTTCTTTGTCTTGGAGTGAGCAAAAGTTAACAATCAGTATTAATAATTTATCAAGGCACTCAGGCTTGTAGGCGCGTAAAAATATTAATATTAAATTCAGTGTTTTTTAAGTGTGGCCATGTATTGTAATTGTATGTTGAAACCTGTATATTATATGTGAAAATATTGTAAGGGTAAGTTTCTACAGCATTTGTTATTTATTTATAAGTCAGTTCTCGTGTTCACCATGTATTAGAAATTGCTGCTATTTATGTGATTTTATTATTAAGAATTTACTATGATGTTAACCAAACGAATTTCGTAAAACTTTGAAATCTGAGGCAAAACCCAAATAAGCATAAGACATTTAGTATTTATATATTCTGATCTGACTGTATAAAATATTTGAAAATCCCCTATTGTGCTGAGCTATAGCAAGGCTTATTAAAGTTAATATTTTGGATCTTAGAAAAATAAATCAAAGTGCACTACAATGTTATTTTGTATGGACGGATTTAAGGTAAAATAAAAAAGGCTGTGTTCTTGGCAGATTCCTAAAACTGTGATCAACTCATTAAATAGGCTCTATATTTAATTACAACTGTTGGGTTGTGCTACTGTAAATTCAGACCCTTAACTAAATATCAATTTGCAAATAAATAACCACCTGTGATCCCCATTGGTTAGGACAGAGGCATACAGCATTGTCTGTAATTACATCAACCAATGTACAATCAATGCAAATGTACAACAAAGGTTAAATCATAAGCCTCTGAGGATTAGTGTTAGAGGGATTTTGCAAATAAGGTTCTGGCCGGAACTAAGTGTGAACAATAAGCCAACCCGAGCCTCAAAACATTTTATAGAAAAAAAAAGGAAATAATTTGTCATTAATGCAGCAGCCTGGTCCGTTCATATGAATTAATTTCATGGTGTAGACAAAGAATAATAAGATCCATTCAAAAAGAACTCCTGCAAAGCCTTGTGTTGTATTATTATCAAACTACCAATGTTTTGTAGCACTTACATAAATTGAAATTGTGTTGGCAATTGCTCTTAATAACTTGATAGAAGTGTAATGCTATAGGGAAATATACAGTCATTATCACAATCATTTGAGTTATTATTCATAATCCTGGTGTATTTAGGTGATCAGCAATTCAAATGGTTATTTCTGAAATTAACAGTTATAAACTCAGTTAAATTATCAGTTCAAGAAAACTGTAGGAAATTTATTTAACTAATATTTATGTAGAAAATTTCAATCCATTTTCAGTTAATTGGTGAACTAGTCTTTATAACACAATAGTATTTATATATTTGTAGTAAAATTGATTTCATTGATTCTCATGATCTTGTAAGATTCACAAGGGCTCTGGGTAGATACAAAATAGTCTTATTCAACTTAAAGAAGTCCCAATCTGGGCAAGTGGCTTCCTCTGCGGAGAACTCTGCTACTCATAAAAATCAGTGGGGGGAAACTATATAATTTGTGTGAAGAGTTAGTAGAATTTATTATTGAGACAGTTTTTCTTCACATAAATAAAATGGAAGCAGACATTTAATATTTAAGATCATGGGAATTATAATATATAGGTTTCTTGTTTGTGTGTAATCTAGTGTTTGTCCAATTATTTATTTCTTTACTTGTTTTCGTTGTAATTGCCAATTAATTTTTAATTGTTTATGAATTGAAATTTTGGACTTCATTGTTGAGACAATTTATTAAAGGGTAATGAGAGATGTATACGAGGCAATATCTCACCACAGGTGAGGATCGTCGCAACCGCAGGTTGCAACGGGAAAACAATCCGTTGCAAGCGGAAGCGGGGTTAGAGTCGGCAGGTCACCTTGAAAGCTCGGAGCCTCCCTCCTCCCCCCCCCCTCTTGCCGAGCATCAGCTCGCGTCGTTGTCTGTGCGTTCAACAATGGATCAGCTGGACGGGCGGCGAATGACGTCACCGCCCGCACATTCGACTCACATGAGGAATATAGTTGTCTCTGAATCTGAGAGGCGCGAAATTCTCGATCATAGTGGGGTTTCAATGGACATAGACTACGATCAACCACGTCAGGCCGTAACGTTTGATCCTAATTTACGTTCAATAAATGTGCAACAAATGGAGGCAGGATTAGATTTTTGGAGCTTAGCTGGGAATTCAAGCGGTACGCAATATAGGGAAATTTCTGAGTATCCGCGTCAAGTAAATGTAAATCCGCCAGTTGGGTCACCGAGAGTGAATCTTTGTCAAACAAATCCATTTTTGCCAGGTTATGGGGTGGTGGACCATGGTGGAAATTCAAATCAATTCTCTCAGGGTCAGGGTCAAGGTCAATCGGTACAAGCCGTTGGCGTGCCTTATGCATTGCCAGCACCAGTAAATAATGTGGGTTATCAGTTGGTACCGCAGTTTTCACAAAACGCCTTCGTACAAAATCAAATATCGAAAACAGAACGCACAGTCTTGATGGAGTTATTAAAAAAGGTAGGCGTTGCTGACGGGTCAGACGATTTGCAACTTCTGAATTTTCTCAAAGATTTAAAACCATTGTTCGATATCGCCCCAGGTAGTACAGGAGAGATCGTAAAACTGTTGATTCCAAAAACTAAGGGTCAGTTGTTTAAATTGTGGGTTGAGGCGACAACAGCCGGAGTGAGCTGGGAAAATTTGCATGGCGCGATTTTGAATTATTTTTTACCGCCATCACGTTTGAGGGAGATTGAGGCGATAGAATTAGATAGGCCGCAGCGACCAAACGAAACATTTGTTGAATATGCTGAAAATATTATTTCTGTTGCATTTGCGTTGCGAACAAGGATGTCAGAGAGTGAGGTGATTGAAATTGTTTTGAGTAAGTGTGACCCAATCACGAAACGACATTTTGCTTTTAATAGTAGGCCGAGCAGCATTGCGGAGTTAAAAATGTTTGCTAACAGGGTCACTGGTTCGATAAAATCAGAAATGCGCTATTTTGGTGCGGCAACAAATCTCAGCAATAGGAATGTCGTGCAAGCGAGTAGGCCAAGTTATGCGAGACAAAATGCGCAAAACTCTACACGACCGGGTCGTCATCCTGAAAATGTGAACAATCAAAGGGAACGGATCATCAAATGCTATAAATGTAATGGGGAAGGGCACATGGCTAGGAACTGTCCGTCTTTAAACTGATTTCGAACACTGGCAGCAGGACACAGTGTTCGCAAAAGGATTTTGATCCTGCAAAAGTTAGCGCGGTGGATCTCACAGGGAAATTGCCTTTGATTAATGTCAAGTTAGGAAAAACAATTTCATGCATATCTCTTTTAGATAGTGGGGCAACAAAAAGTTTAGTCAGCAAACAATTTTTTTCTAAGATTAGGAAAGAGAAATGTGTAAAGGGGGTTACAAAAATCAGTAATTATGTTGAAACGGCAAATAAATCAAAGATTCCCATAAGGCAGGAGGTGAAGTTGCACATAAAAATCGATAATTATTCTTGGGATTATAGTTTCTGGGTGGCAAATCAGTTACCATTTGATATGGTGTTGGCTTACGATTTTTTTCATTTTTCAAAATTAAAGTTGGATGTGGGCAAAAACACAATAAAATTTCGTTTCAGTGACACAAATGAAAAGATTTTGTTTTTGCTCGAAGAAGATAATTTAAATTCAGATAGGATGCAATTTGATGAGGCCGACATGAGTGAGAAATGTAAGGAAAAATTTCAGAAACTTTTGCGAGATTATGGGGATGTAGTTACGAATAGGATTGGCAAAGCTAAGGTAACACCGTACAAGCTTAGAGTGAGTAAAGAGATAAAACCATTTCGCATGCGACCCTTTCAGATGACACCCGATAAGGTCCGAGCTATGAGGGAAATTATCAACGAGCTTTTAGATAACGGGGTTATAGAGCCTAGTCAGAGTGAATATAGTAGTAATTGTTTTCTGGTTCAAAAAAAGGAAAAGGGGAAATATCGATTGGTAAATAATTACAAGACATTAAATCAATTCATTGAAATGGATAGCTTTCCCAGTCCCACAATAGACTCGACTTTTCAATATTTACAAAATGCTCGTTTCTTCACATCAATAGATCTGGTGCACAGTTTTTTTCAGTTAGAGTTAAATAAATTTAGCCGTAAATACACTGCCTTCAACACAAGTTTTGGTAGCTATCAATGGGTAAGAGTCCCTCAAGGATTAAAAATTGGTTCACAAGCTCTCAACAGGGTTGTAGACACTGTGTTAGGTGACTTGAAGTTCAAATGTGTTATTAGTTTTTGCGACGATGTGTTGATTTATGGCCCAGACGAGGAAACTCATTATAACGACGTTAAAGCTGTTTTGCAAAGATTAAGGGAATACGGCCTAACCGTAAATCCTGAAAAAATCAAATTAGCGAAAAGAGGTGTGCAATTTCTGGGGCATTATGTAATGGATGGGAAAATAATGATGGATCCGTCTCGCATCGATCCGATCAAGAATTATCCCGTTCCCAAAACAGTAAAGCAGGTACAAAGATTAGTTGGGTTAGCAAGCTTTTACAGTAAATTTATTCCGAATTTTTCTGAAATTTGCTATCCATTAAATAGATTGAAGAGGAAAGGCGTGAAATTTAAATGGACAAAAACTGAACAGGCTAGCTTTGATAGGTTAATTGAAGCATTGACGTCACCTCCAGTTCTCCATTTGCCTGATTTTAGTAAGAAATTTATTCTTAATTGCGACGCTTCAGATTATTCGATAGGGTGTGTACTCCAACAGGAACGCGAAGGAGGATTAGTTGTCATAGCGTATTCAAGCCGTACCTTGCAAAGGAATGAGCAAGCTTATTCTATATACAAACGAGAACTGTTAGCTTGTTTGTGGGGCTGCGAAAAATATCGAGAATTTTTAATAGATAAGCCGTTCACATTGCGAACCGATAATCAAGCAATTTTGTATCTTTGGAAATCTGATAAGACTACGGGACAATTAGCGAGGTGGAAATTGCGACTTTCGGAATTCCCGTGTGAAATTGAACACGCGCGCGCTAGTCAAAATTTGCCGGCTGACACTTTGTCTAGATTGTTCGAACCGCCAGAGCAACGCGACGAAAACAAACCGTCAGATGCGCAGCCGGCGAAGGTAAATTTTTTGCAAAGTTTTCCCGAAGTATTTCACGATATTGGGGCCAAACAAAGAGAGGATCAAAATTTAAGAAAAGTAATCGACGAGTTAGAGAAAGGTAATAAGGTTCAAAATTACGTCATGAGAAATGGGGTTTTAAAATATCAAAAAAATCCAAGGTGTTCTCCCAAAATTTGTGTTCCAGAATCATTAAGAAACATGGTTATGAAATTTAACCATGACACGACCTTATCTGCGCATTGGGGAATAAAAAAAACAACAGCCAAAATTGCAAAAGATTTTTCATGGAAATCAATGTTTGAGGATATTAGAAAATACGTGCGATCTTGTAATCTTTGTCAGTTGCACAAAACGTCGCAAAATACGAAAGTGGGATTAATGTGTTCATCGCTGCCGGAAAGGAGTATGCAGCGGCTGCATATTGATCTTTTTGGTCCACTGATTAGGACAAAGAGGGGGCAAAATCAGTATTTGTTGGTTTGCGTCGATAGTTTCTCAAAGTTTTCTTGGTTCATCCCATTAAAAAAGGCGACGTCGGACACCGTAATAAAGGGACTGAAAGAGCGGATTTTTGCACAGAATGGGATTCCGGAGATAATAATCAGCGATAATGGGAGTCAGTTCACTTCAAATAAATTCCGATCGTTCCTTTTTGGTTTGGGTGTGAAACACATCACGACGAGTGTAGCTAGGCCGCAGGGAAATCAATCTGAGAGGGAAAATCGGAATTTGAAATACGCGTTGAAAGTTTTTCACAGCAAGACTCAAGATCGGTGGGACGAAGACATAGAATTCCTCATGGTAGGCGTAAATTCAGCGCATCACGAAAGTATACGCATGACACCGGCGATGGCACTTATGGGCCGAGAGCTGAACAATCCCCTGCAATTGGCTTGGAATTTGCTTGAGGACGTCACAACTGAACAAAATGTTGAGGAAAGAGTGGGCAAAATTTTGCAAAACTTGAAAGTGGCACAACAAAAAATGAAACAAAATTATGACAAAAATAGGCGACCTTCTCCTTTCAAAGTAGGAGATGAGGTTTTGTACAGAGTATACATCCCCAGCGACAAAGCTAAGAAAATTAGCAATAAATTGTCTCAGGGATGGAAAGGTCCGTGGACTGTTGTTGAAGTCTTAAATGACGTAAATGTTAAAATAAGGTTAAATGAAAACAGTAGAACGTTGAGAATTGTCCATGTTGCTCAATTAAAAAGATTTTATAAGAGAAAATAAAAAAAAAATAATAAAGAAATAAATAAAATAAAAAATGTATATTAGATTGTAAGTTTAGTATGGTTTTGTGATAGGGTCGAGGTGTGAATTTAAGGCGCCAAAATGAACATGACATTGCTAGGTGACAGCCAGGTGGTACGACTGCATAAGGTGTGGGAGAGGTCGCCGCACGTTGCATCGGTGGACATGTGCGCGGTCAGTGGGTGTACTACAGAACATTTAAAGACTTTGATTTCCAGATATCATCATGAATTCAATCAAAAGTGTTTCCTGCTGATAGGAATAAATGACATTTTATCTATGGTTCCTACAAATGAAATCAAAGACAATATTTCATCTATCCTAAAATATTTAAATAAGAAGCAAATCAATGTTTTCATTTCAACTTTGCCTCCAACATTACATAAGACTAAACAAATTCAAGATAGTGTCCGTGATATAAACATTTTCATTCAGTCATTGGCCACATCACCGGCAATAAAAGTGATAAAACTCCATAAACTTTTCAAACCGTTTAATCAAGAAGATGAATGCTTTTACCAACTACGCTATTACCACGGCAAGCCGGACTTAGTTCATATATCCAATGCAGCATTCCAGCGGCTGATAAGGCTTATCGTCGAGGCAGCGGCGCACCCACCCCCCCAACCCAATGACTGGCCGCACAGACCCACGACCTCTGTCCCCCGCCAACACCTCAACACCTCCACCGTCACCACTAACTAGTCCACTGCGATGACTTCACACCTGTCGCTGACTATTTGCATGGAGTTGCTGGAGATGTCTACAGGACGGACCTATACTGGTGTAATTGTGCGCGATTCACCCGCTCTGTGGGAGCAGTTAAGCGGCGGGTTACCTGTCGTTGTACATGGAAACTAGTACAAACAATGTTTAGCGTCAAAAAATGTTGACATTATATGTTTACATTTAATTATTCTTATATGTATTATGTAATTTATGTTTTATGTCAAATGTGCTTTGCGTTTTGTTTGAATGTTCTGTTAGGACCCGATGAAATTGATTCCGAGAAATTTGATTGATTTGTGGGCAAAGCCTACGGAATCAATTTTTCAAGACAGGGGGCTTTGTGATGAGTCAAAAATCCACATCACCTGTTTGCGTACACTGCTCCGTGGTCAAAGTTCAACCAAGGCAGTCGGGGTGGGGAGGAAGCGCCGTCGTCGTGGCCCACTCCCGTCCGCGTCTCGAACTAGACAAGTTGTGCCGATTTTGCTGAGAGTGCCTTCGGGGAAAAGATTTTGAAAATTTTAGCGGATCACCATTTCTTGAGTTTCTTAACGAAAAGTCACGTCCTTTCATACCCTAAGGGTAAATGAATAAGACATATTTTCGGAAATAGCAAAATTTAGAAACACGTGCGTATCGCGAACATGTCGAACCGTGAAGCTGGTGACCGCTAGTTCAATCTTTAAAGTCCCGTACTGAATTTCTTTGTCTTGGAGTGAGCAAAAGTTAACAATCAGTATTAATAATTTATCAAGGCACTCAGGCTTGTAGGCGCGTAAAAATATTAATATTAAATTCAGTGTTTTTTAAGTGTGGCCATGTATTGTAATTGTATGTTGAAACCTGTATATTATATGTGAAAATATTGTAAGGGTAAGTTTCTACAGCATTTGTTATTTATTTATAAGTCAGTTCTCGTGTTCACCATGTATTAGAAATTGCTGCTATTTATGTGATTTTATTATTAAGAATTTACTATGATGTTAACCAAACGAATTTCGTAAAACTTTGAAATCTGAGGCAAAACCCAAATAAGCATAAGACATTTAGTATTTATATATTCTGATCTGACTGTATAAAATATTTGAAAATCCCCTATTGTGCTGAGCTATAGCAAGGCTTATTAAAGTTAATATTTTGGATCTTAGAAAAATAAATCAAAGTGCACTACAATGTTATTTTGTATGGACGGATTTAAGGTAAAATAAAAAAGGCTGTGTTCTTGGCAGATTCCTAAAACTGTGATCAACTCATTAAATAGGCTCTATATTTAATTACAACTGTTGGGTTGTGCTACTGTAAATTCAGACCCTTAACTAAATATCAATTTGCAAATAAATAACCACCTGTGATCCCCATTGGTTAGGACAGAGGCATACAGCATTGTCTGTAATTACATCAACCAATGTACAATCAATGCAAATGTACAACAAAGGTTAAATCATAAGCCTCTGAGGATTAGTGTTAGAGGGATTTTGCAAATAAGGTTCTGGCCGGAACTAAGTGTGAACAATAAGCCAACCCGAGCCTCAAAACATTTTATAGAAAAAAAAAGGAAATAATTTGTCATTAATGCAGCAGCCTGGTCCGTTCATATGAATTAATTTCATGGTGTAGACAAAGAATAATAAGATCCATTCAAAAAGAACTCCTGCAAAGCCTTGTGTTGTATTATTATCAAACTACCAATGTTTTGTAGCACTTACATAAATTGAAATTGTGTTGGCAATTGCTCTTAATAACTTGATAGAAGTGTAATGCTATAGGGAAATATACAGTCATTATCACAATCATTTGAGTTATTATTCATAATCCTGGTGTATTTAGGTGATCAGCAATTCAAATGGTTATTTCTGAAATTAACAGTTATAAACTCAGTTAAATTATCAGTTCAAGAAAACTGTAGGAAATTTATTTAACTAATATTTATGTAGAAAATTTCAATCCATTTTCAGTTAATTGGTGAACTAGTCTTTATAACACAATAGTATTTATATATTTGTAGTAAAATTGATTTCATTGATTCTCATGATCTTGTAAGATTCACAAGGGCTCTGGGTAGATACAAAATAGTCTTATTCAACTTAAAGAAGTCCCAATCTGGGCAAGTGGCTTCCTCTGCGGAGAACTCTGCTACTCATAAAAATCAGTGGGGGGAAACTATATAATTTGTGTGAAGAGTTAGTAGAATTTATTATTGAGACAGTTTTTCTTCACACTACGACAATTGGTTCAGAAAGTAGCATTTGGTACTAGGAGCAAAAAACACCCCTCTTGAATAAATTACTGCCAGAGGTCGAACAATAGATAAGCTGAACAATAGATCGTCTCTGGCGTCCGAGGAATGTGGCCGCGTGTATTTGTGCCGTTCCTCGTTAGCGAGACCGCCGGCCGCGATCGCCGACCGAGATCGCTGGCCGAGAACGCCGGCCGAGATCGCCAGCCGCGATTGCGGCCGCCGCGCTGTTCGGCAGTTCCCGTCCCGATAAATTCCCGATTAAAAAAAAATCCCGCCCGATGATCGGGAAAATTTGCTCCCGAAATTTTTCCCGAAATTTCGGGTCCCGTCCATCCCTAGTAAACAACTCTTTTTGTAAACTAAATATTTCAATACGTTTTTATGTATAAGCCATATTTTATTTTCAGTTTTTCAAAGGTTATGACTAAAAATAAGGTTATAGTAGTGCCGACGCTAACATGCGTCACTTAGTCTGCTGACCATGCGCCGCAAATGTGCGGTGCTCAAAAAATTACCAAAAATGAAGAGAAAATTGTATATATATTTTTATTTAATGAAACTAAGATATTTTGAAGTGTAACAACTAATTTTGGACGGTTTCTATTCGTGGTCTGTGGCATAAGTCACAACCACTAGGGCCGGTCTACAGGGAAGTCCATTGATGGGAACACAGGGAAGTGATTATTTTGGTGGGCTGTGGGATTGGCCTGACCGCCGCATATATGCGGCGGCTGGTAGCGAACGTGTTAATTAACATCTAATCACAAGAGCCATGACTGTCATTTTAACTGTGGTTTTAGAAATGCATTAAATATTGTGCAAATTGTAAACCTATACAAAACGAATAATACCTTGTATGTAAAACTAAACGACAATTAACTATTTTTTTTGTAATTTTTCTGCAATGATTATGATGTAACTTACATATCACATCAAGTGATAACAACAGTGACCAACCTCGTAAGTGTTGTCCGGTTTGACAATCAGGGTGTACAGGTGGGAGTATACATCGTCCTTGCACCTGATATCCTTGTTTATCAGCAGATTCTCTCCTTTGTAACTAAAGATTACGTGAACCTTCTTTGTCCCGGGACCACAGATGTCAGGACCTGCACAAGAAAAAGCATTCAAAATGTAACAGCTAAATTTTATTCATGTATTATAGGAAATTATAATATTTAAGACTGTTTCAAACAGCATTGGATCAATTATGTTAAGGAATGCTATGTTGTGAAATAAGCATGCATTTTAATAGGATTTTGGAGCTTTGCAACTCAATAATTAATTATGATAAGAGAAGGATAATATAGGAAACAATATGAATAGCAGGCAACCAACATTTTTAGCATCATTCCCCATAAGGAATACGCTAATAAGGTAGTAGGTACAGCAAGTCTGGGTATATACCTGTTCATTTTAGGTCAAAATTAGCTTAACCTTCAACTCAAGTTTAACAAGATAATGTCAAGTAAACCTAGTTTAAGTTAAATGTGTTGGGGAAAGCGCCCTTTGAGGTACCAAGATATAATTCTTAGAAACTTTACAATGCATATGATTATCTTTGCTAAACCCATAAATTTAAAAAAATCTCTAATTGCCGTGAAATTTAATGTAGAGGTTTAGCGTACCGTATTACCTCCTAAAACCAACACCCTAAAACATACTAAAACATAAGAGAAAAACAGTAGTTTCTCCCCCATAAAGACTTTTTACCCGTGAGAATTATGCTCTTGGTAAACTGAATAAACCATTGTACTATACGACAACCCAGATTTTTATGGGAAATTTTTCACGATATGGAAACTACTGAAGATTAGCTAAATGTAGTCTAAATTAGGCTAAATTTTTTGTTCTCTATCAACACATAAAGACGAGTTTCAATACTAATAATAGCCAGCTGAAGTTGTTAGGCTATTGAGTCAAATGATGAAGATAAAATAGCACATAGAGTTAAAATTAATTAACATCTAAACTATAAATAAAAAACATTTGGAACATGTTATTTAACATCTAATAGTATTTTGGTAGAGGATAGGCTGGGGTTTTGGTAGATATCATGGATTTATGCCTGAGGCTTTCTAGGGTTATCAATGCGAATGAGAAGCAGCTTTTTTGGAAGTCATACCTTCAAAAATTGTAAAGGGGAAAAAATTTGAAATGATTTGTGGACTTTTCTTAGGGAAGAAATGAGAATGACTCAGATTTTTAATTCAAACAAAACTGAAATGAAATATTCTAAATAGCCCAACTGCATTAACCTGTTTTAAATTATCTCATTTCACACATCTACTTTCTTTAAAAATATATATATATATAAAGCCAGTTTTAATCATTTCTGACCTACACAGTACACTTGTGATATCCACTCACCAAACATAATTTCATAGGGTGTCTCCCCATGCATGTCCTTCTGGTCTAGGGAGCAATCAAACACTTTGACGTAGCCACCACCGCAGTCAATGTTTTGTTCATGTTTCACTGTGAACTGGATCACAACAGGCTTGTCCTTATTGCTAAATGGAGGGAACTTTCTTGAAAGTGCATAAAACCTTGCATCTTGGGATGTTTGAATACCTGAAAAACAATCCAATTAGTCTTGTAATAAAATAAAATAAATAACAACAAAAAAACTATTAAAAAAGAGCAGGGGCCTATGTTTAAAAGTGTTTGTGACATTATGGTAATTATATTAGTTTTACTACTCTAATTAAAACGCAACTGGTGGATGTCTAACATTTAAATAGGGCCTGTAGGCGAAATGAATGTAATTTGTGTTGTAAGAGCATTAAAGATGAATTAACATCTGACGAATTACAGTAGTGAAATACATAATATAAAACCTTTCACTTCCTTATGCGCCATTCGTCTTCTTTGTGTTGACAAAGAGGCTAGTGGCCTCCAACAGTATCCAAGTTTTTTTTAGCTGTGTTTTTTTTTTAGCGCTTACCTTATTCATCACTAATATAAAGCCTGTCGTCTAATATTGTTTTTATGTAGCGCCTAGGTATTTATTTCCCATATATGCAGTCTATGTTAACTCATCTTTGTACAACCCATTTCCAAACTGTTATTTTAATTTCTTTAGGTGGAGCAGTAAGGAAAAAAAATTGGTACTTGTTCTAAAGGGTGTCTCGGAACTCTCTGGAACCCTTTTGTATATTTGTTCCTTGAATCGAGACAGGAAAAAAACACCATAAGAAAGGGGTCTAAAATGCTTCGTTTAGCCACTAGCCGCCATTTTGTTTTTTACACATAGTAAATTTTATTTCCGTAACGGATGGCTGCATTAAGTTCATATTTGGTATGAACCTTTATCATACCAATGCTCATTTTCAGGAAAAAATTAATTTTTCCCACTGCATATTTTTAAAATGGCAGTCATTTAAATTTTGCAAACTCAATATCTGAAAATCGGTAAGTTAAATTTTAAAAAAATTTTACAAAACACAAAAAATTTGCCGAATTAAATTATTTAACTAATGAAACCAAGTTTGTAAGGACCTGACAACAAATAACGGAGTTTTTGCGATTTTTCTGTTTAAATGGCCTTAATTTGCATTAATTATAATGCAAAATCAATGTTTTTATGGAGAAAAATCACAATAACTCCATTATTTGTTGTCAGATCCTAACAAACTTTGTTGCATTGGTTAGATAATTTAATTTAGCAACTTTTTTGTGTCATGTAAAAGTTTTTAAAAATTTACCGATTGTTAGATATTTGAGTTTGAAATATTTAAATGCCCGCCATTTTGAAAATATGCTGTGGGAAAAATTTTTTTCCTGAAAATGAGCATTGGTATGATAAAGGTTCATACCAAATATGAACAACTTAATGCAATCATCCGTTACGGAAATAAAATTTATTATGTGTAAAAAACAAAATGGCTGCTAGCTGCTAAACGAAGCATTTTAGACCCCTTTTTATGATGCTTTTTTCTTGCCTCGATGCAAGGAACAAATATACAAGGGGTTCTAGAGAGTTCCGGGACACCCTGTATATTAGAAAACAAGAAGTTATCAGCATTCTGGTCAGTTAGGTTCAGTATTGCATTGCTCAATTCTTCTCCCAACTTATGGTTTTTTTTATCTTCAAGTAAAATAACCTTAAAAAATAGTGATATCTGTATAACGTATTTATAACTTTTTATAACGTATTTATTACTTATAAGTACTAAAAATTTGTTCTCATTTATGTAGCCATTTAAATCAAAACATAATAGCCGGTTTAAATTTTTATATCCTCAATTTAACTTATTGAGTAGGCCTAATGAAAGATAAACTAATTTTATTGTTACCCATTCTGATTAAATAAAGGAGGTTTTGAAATTAAAAATTAAACTTAGGCTTACTTACCTTTGTCTTTTTCTGCATCATTGTAAAATTTGCCTGATGACCACACAAACTTTCCAAATTCTTTTCCTGGGTGTTCTGAATAAACCCAGTTATCTTCCCATGATTCTGAAAAAAGGAACAAAAGCTTTACAGCAATCAGGCTTAATAGGCCTACCTGTTATGTACGCCTAATTAAAATTGTTATTCTATATTTATCAGGATTCAATTATACCAAACTATCAAACTATGATAATAACAATTTTCAATCAGGCTTACATGTTCAATAACTCTTCTACGTTATAAGTTTTAATTACGAGTATACAGTGCTCGATTTCAGGGGGAACGCGGCAAAATGGCGTTCCCGTACCTTTTTTTTTTTAAATATATAAAAAATAAAAAAATTTTTTAAAAATTAAAAAATTAATTAATTATTTTAGAAACAACTAAAAAAACTTTTTAATATAATTTTTATGTTATTTTTTGTCACAGTGAATTAATTTTGAGAAATGGTGATAACTTTTTATTTAACAAGAATATAATATTGCTAGAAGTTTAAAGTACGTCTCTAGGCCTTGACTGGTCGCTATCTTTTAAAATAAATTAGAAAAATTAGGCCTTTTTTGGATTTTACATTGTTAAGTTAGTCAGTATGAAACACGCCTGCTCCCGAAAGGCTTAATGATTTTTACTAAATCTTTAAAACTGTATTATGAGTGTCATAAAAAAGCTACAAAAATATTCTAAGGTACGTTAAAAACGCTGCAACTTAAGAGTAATTTTTAAAAATCTTCCGGGGGAAGGTCCGTGGTGAGGCAGTTCCTTTACAGTTCTCTTACCTCTTTTTTTAGAAATCGAGCACTGCGAGTATACATTAAAATTAAAATGTCAGGTCAGTTGTTCTTCTACAATGCCAACTTATTGTTGATAAAATAAAGTGACTCAGTAGATTTAAGTTATCTGTATTTTTGACCTTGTCTATTGTACTAACTATGTACCTAAAGGCAGTAAAGCATATTCTATTCTATTCTACTTATCTATTCTATTATTACAATTTAAACTAAAATAGTAAATCAGAACAGTAAAATACAAAAAATTTGTATTGGCAAACCTTATTATGAAATTATTTACCTCCTATAGCCTAGCCTATAACTCTCTGGTCATCTTGCATCTTGCACTGTAAGACTACCAAATGATAAATGGTATCCATACTCTTGATTTACTTAACACATTGGCTACTGATGGTTGGGAATTCAGGTTGCCAGGAGTTCCCACCAGACCAAGTCTAGTACTCGAAACTCTCACCACAGACTGAGTCATTGTAACCAACAGTAACCCAGAGACCAAAATTTTGTTTTAGTATTTTTATATAGGCCTAATTTGAAGTGTAATAACTCATATACAATTATAAAGTTTGCAAATAAAATATTATTTCAACGCTATTTTATTAGCATTTTTATTGCGTCACCTATGTGTGCCAGCCTAGCCACAAACATAAAATATAGTAATATTTTATCCTATGCTTGTTTGCGATAGACCGACTGTCTCAGATACGTGACAATGCTTGGGTGACTGGGAAATAAATTGAAAATAGTTTTATTACAGTAAAAAAAAAAAAAAAAATGTACGTACAGGACATTGTGTCACACACTAAAAAACACCACGTGGAATGAGTAGTAAACAAACACTAAAGGTAACATGTGAGCAGACAATATATCCAACTTTGAAAATCTGTATAAAAGATATTGAGGCTGTACCCAGAGACCAAGCGACACACATATGTGTCACACATTCCTATAGACCGAAAAAAAGGATTTACATCACTTTTGTGTACCGAATGGGCATGGCGAGTCATTTAACTGAATGGTGACTGCCTCCCGTATACATGCCGTCGGTCCACTGGATTTGACCTGAACGTCCTGTGTGTGTCGTGGGTCCGCTGGAATCAGTTTGAGAGACATGTGTATACATGACGCTAGTCTATTTTAAAGGGGTTTCTTAAACATTACGTCACTTATGTTGTGATGATCGGTAATCAACGTGTCAATGAGATTTGATAAGAAAGATAATATTAGCGCTGACACCTAAGTTTTTATTTTGCATAAATACCAGTTACTTTGGAAATACCTAAATACACAGTGGTCTAGAGTCCTGAGTTTCAGTTAAAGTAGAATAGATTAGGCCTAACACAATAAAAATAGGTCTAGGCCTACTATAAAATAATCCTGACATTGATTTAAAAAGAATTTTAAAATAAAAAAGCCACGATGCAAGATGAGTAGTACCTACCTTACAAGCTTCGAGTAGTCATGCAGCTTACTTAAAATATGAAAAATGAAATAAGGTTTTAACCTTAAAATGTCTCACAGACGGGAGGTTCCTCTTACTTTTAATATAGGTAGGGTTTCAGTAAAAGTTCCAGGGATACCAATTTTGAGTATACTTCTTCACAAACTTTTCAAGAATTAATCACTGCCACACAAGGCTCACAACTAGAAATCATAAATATTTTCCCAAAATGTCAGAAATTTTCACACTGATTCCAAAAGTGAAGATTTTACCTGCATCCACAACTCTATGATTCATGACACTTCAGGGTGTCTACAAAATTTCATGCATAAATGAAATTCCTGACTTTTTCAAACCACTCTCCTGCAAATTACTGATAAAAAAAATAGCAAACCACTTGTAATTTTGTAAAATTCTCAAAAATAATCTGTAAAGTTTATAAAGTACAGTAAACTGGCTGGGTAGCTGAGTGGTTATAGTGCTCGCCTCTGAATCCAAAGGTTGCGGTTCAATCCTGAGTAAAGTTAGTAGCTTTTCAAAGGTTTGATTTCCGACCCAGTTGCCATTTGTCAATGAGCTATTAATTAATAGAGTCTTTCTAACAACTGGTAAGGTTAAATAGTAACCAGACTGGGGTTTGGACCATTCCCCGTCAATACATTAAAAAATGCCACTGGCATAAATACACCCAAAATTATTTTAAAAAATAAAAAATTTTGTAGGCCTATTTTAGTTTATAAAATTAGTTTGTTTATCCAACAAATAATTTGTTTATCTTGTGGCTAAATAGAACACGTGACATACCATCCCTAGGCTGTAAAGTAAAATGTTACAGAAATCTTTAACAGTGTAGAAAAATGTTCATAATCTTAGTAAACAAGAAGTAGGCTACTAAAACAAAAGCTAAGCTACGGTAATTGAATATTTTACCAATCAAATTAGGAAGGATAACTGTAAAAACACATAATATTTGTATTATCATTTTAATAAATAAAATTTAACTATTTATATAATATGAACGTTTTACTTTAAATAAAATTTGAAAACCTAAAAGTAGTAAAATTCAATAAATATTTAAAAGAAATTTGTTAAGTCAATATTCATGTTACAAAGCATACGAATGCAGCTTGACACATGCTTATGTGCGCACGGCCGTATTACAATACAGCCTAAAATTAAAGGACTATTTCTAAAATTAAAGCCAAATTTCTCAATATTTAAGGACATTTCCCAAACATTTCATGGCAGCAAGAGATTCAAGTAAAAGTCCCGGTTTTCCAGAATTTTATAGACAGTAGACACCCTGATAATGATTTGACTCACCTTCAATGTAATCCAAAAAGTTTATCCTCCTCATTCATAGGAGCATCTTCAGCACTGTCTTGAGGTTAAAACATTTGTGAACTAAACGTTATTGTCGAGAATAACACAAAGATAGCCTTCATAGGCCTATAGGCCTACCAAGAATATGAACCTACACGAACACATGAAAAAACACTTTAAGAATAAAACATTGATTCCAAACCGTCCAGCATAACCTAACTTTCCTCGACGACATACACAAGCTGACAACCAGGTTTACGGGACTATAAAAGGTTTGTCAGCTTTTGCATGTTGCCGAGGAATGTTAGGTTATGCCGGCCGGTTTGGAATCGATGTTTTATTTGCATGTGTTTATGTTATATTCGTGATATAAACTTATGTATCTTTGTGTTATTTATTCTCAACAAAAACTTTTAGTTTTGAAAATGTTTTAACCAAGACAGTAGGCCTACTGAAAATGCCCCTATGAAATAGGGATGAAACAATTGTTCACGAGGATAAACTTTTTGGATTGCATTGACGGTGAGTCGATATATTAACTTATATCTACAATTCCAGGGAACCAAAACATTATCAAATAAAAAGAACTTTGTGACAATCGTAGGAGGATAAGGTTGTAGCAACACTTGGAGGATTAAAATTTAATTTTTAGGTGGCATTTTATATAGACTAATATAGCCTATATCCTGCCTAGGCAATGGAGCATTTTTCAACAGTGAATATATCATCAACAGGGTAAGACATAAGGGTCAACAGAGAAAGACTTTAGAATATGGTCTAAGTTAGGCCTACCTTTAAGTTATTAGGCCTAGGCCTAAGTTAAATAGAGGTAGAACTAGAAGCTCTTGTAGTTTCCAGGTGGTAACCCTTTGACTTAGTGGGGTGGGGTATTTTTGGGGATTTTTTCCCAGAATCGGGTAGTAACAGTATAATGAAAAGCAAGCATGTCCACAATTCCAGGCAAGGCAATCAAAATCAACAATCTAAATCATGTTATAAATAATGGATCGGTGTGAAACTGCCAATTTTTTATCCACGCTTTCAATTTTCAACTAATTCATGTGATTTTCAAAGCACTACATAACCTAAAAATTAGTCTTTCGCTTGTTTTTTTGTGTTTGAAAGCATCACAACAACTGGAATTTGAATACACTGTGCTGAAGTAAATGAATTATAGCAATTATCATACATAAAAAACGTTAAAAACAATACTTGGTGTAAAAATATCAACATTGCATTACCTCCCAGTGCAGATATGTTGATTCCAAACACAAGCCAATTGAATGTCAAACACAAAATGTTACCAACAGTACAAATATAATACATCCTTAGACATACTTCAATGTATATATTAAAATACATATTTTTAGAAATGATAATACTGAAAAGAGATTATAAATGAAATATATCATTCAAATGTAATGTGGCCTGAACATGAAAAGTTAAGTCCAACTCTGACTGTCATTTTAAGAGCTTCAACTTGTGTTTTACAAACCCATGACGAACTAAAAATCTTACTTTATGTATGAATATACTGTATATGTATCTTGCCGGTCGCTTTTGACTTGAAATTGGTATGGTAGGTACATACACTCCGTATGCTACCCTGACATACCCAGACCCTCATTTTAAGGGCTTTATAACTTGTTTTACCAAACCATGTCAGGAAAGAAAACTCGTACTTTATGTATGGCCATGAACATAGCTAGCAGTGAGCTTTGGACTTAAAGTTGGTCTGCTTCCTCTCCTACACTCTTATTCTACCCAGACTGACCTATGTGTATACTGCGACCCTCGTTATAAGGGTTTTATAAGGTCGTTTACAGTCCCGTGTTTAGCCTCGAGCGAAAGTTTGTATGTATGGCCATATACATACCTAGCAGTTACGTATGGACATGAAATCGGTATGCTAGGTCCCTACACTGTTGTGCTATCCAGATATACCCATGTGTAAACTGCGACCCTCGTTAAAAGGGTTTTATAAGGTCATTTACAAGGTCATGTTTAGTCTTGAACAAAATTTTGTAATTTAGGTGTGGCCTTAAACATACCTAGCAGTGAGCTTTGGACATGAAATTGGTCTCCTTCCTCTCCTACACTCTTATTCTACCCAGACTGACCTATGTGTATACTGCGACCCTCGTTTTAAGGGTTTTATAAGGTCGTTTACAGACCCGTGTTTAGCCTCGAGAGAAAGTTTGTATGTATGGCCATATACATACCTAGCAGTTACGTATGGACCTGAAATCGGTATGCTAGGTCCCTACAATGTTGTGCTATCCAGACATACCCATGTGTATACTGCGACCCTCGTTTTAAGGGTTTTATAAGGTCATTTACAAGGTCATGTTTAGTCTTGAACAAAATTTCGTAATTTAGATGTGGCCTTAAACATACCTAGCAGTGAGCTTTGGACTTGAAATTGGTCTGCTTCCTCTCCTACACTCTTATTCTACCCAGACTGACCTATGTGTATACTGCGACCCTCGTTTTAAGGGTTTTATAAGGTCATTTACAAGGTCATGTTTTATGTGAAACAAAATTTCGTAATTTAGGTGTGGCCTTAAACATACCTATAGCAGTAAGCTTTGGACTTGAAATTGGTCTACTTCCTCTCCTACACTCTTATTCTACCCAGACTGACCTATGTGTATACTGCGACCCTCGTTTTAAGGGTTTTATAAGGTCGTTTACAAGGTCATGTTTAGTCTTGAACAAAATTTCGTAATTTAGGTGTGGCCTTAAACATACCTAGCAGAAAGCTTTGGACTTGAAATTGGTCTACTTCCTCTCCTACACTCTTATTCTACCCAGACTGACCTATGTGTATACTGCGACCCTCGTTTTAAGGGTTTTACAAGGTCGTTTTTTGACCCATGTTTAGCCTCGAGCGAAAGTTTGTATGTATGGCCATATACATACCTTGCAGATACGTATGGACCTGAAATCGGTATGCTAGGTTCCTACACTGTTGTGCTATCCAGATATACCCATGTGTAAACTGCGACCCTCATTTTAAGGGTTTTATAAGGTCATTTACTAGGTCATGTTTTTTCTTAAACAAAATTTCGTAATTTAGGTGTTGCCTTTACAATACCTAGCAGTGAGCTTTGGACTTGAAATTGGTCTGCTTCCTCTCCTACACTCTTATTCTACCCAGACTGGCCTATGTGTATACTGCGACCCTCGTTTTAAGGGTTTTATAAGGTCGTTTATAGACCCGTGTTTAGACTCGAGCGAAAGTTTGTATGTATGGCCATATACATACCTTGCAGATACGTATGGACCTGAAATCGGTATGCTAGGTCCCTACACTGTTGTGCTATCCAGATATACCCATGTGTAAACTGCGACCCTCGTTAAAAAGGTTTTATAAGGTCATTTACAAGGTCATATTTAGTCTTGAACAAAATTTCGTAATTTAGGTGTGGCCTTAAACATACCTAGCAGTGAGCTTTGGACTTGAAATTGGTCTGCTTCCTCTCCTACACTCTTATTCTACCCAGACTGACCTATGTGTATACTGCGACCCTCGTTTTAAGGGTTTTATAAAGTCATTTACAAGGTCATGTTTTATCTGAAACAAAATTTCGTAATTTATGTGTGGCCTTAAACATACCTAGCAGAAAGCTTTGGACTTGAAATTGGTCTACTTCCTCTCCTATACTCTTATTCTACCCAGACTGACCTATGTGTATACTGCGACCCTCGTTTTAAGGGTTTTATAAGGTCATTTACTAGGTCATTTTAGTCTTGAACAAAATTTCGTAATTTAGGTGTGGCCTTAAACATACCTAGCAGAAGCTTTGGACTTGAAATTGGTCTACTTCCTCTCCTATACTCTTATTCTACCCAGACTGACCTATGTGTATACTGCGACCCTCGTTTTAAGGGTTTTATAAGGTCGTTTTTAGACCCATGTTTAGCCTCGAGCGAAAGTTTGTATGTATGGCCATATACATACCTTGCAGATACGTATGGACCTGAAATCGGTATGCTACGTCCCTACACTTTTGTGCTATCCAGATATACCCATGTGTAAACTGCGACCCTCGTTAAAAGGGTTTTATAAGGTCATTTACAAGGTCATATTTAGTCTTGAACAAAATTTCGTAATTTAGGTGTGGCCTTAAACATACCTAGCAGTGAGCTTTGGACTTGAAATTGGTCTACTTCCTCTCCTACACTCTTATTCTACCCAGACTGACCTATGTGTATACTGCGACCCTCGTTTTAAGGGTTTTATAAGGTCGTTTACAAGGTCATGTTTAGTCTTGAACAAAATTTCGTAATTTAGGTGTGGCCTTAAACATACCTAGCAGTAAGCTTTGGACTTGAAATTTTTCTACTTCCTCTCCTACACTCTTATTCTACGCAGACTGACCCATGTGTATACTGCGACCCTCGTTAAAAGGGTTTTATAAGGTCGTTTACAAGGTCATGTTTAGTCTTGAACAAAATTTCGTAATTTAGGTGTGGCCTTAAACATACCTAGCAGAAAGCTTTGGACTTGAAATTGGTCTACTTCCTCTCCTATACTCTTATTCTACCCAGACTGACCTATGTGTATACAGCGACCCTCGTTTTAAGGGTTTTATAAGGTCGTTTTTAGACCCATGTTTAGCCTCGAGCGAAAGTTTGTATGTATGGCCATATACATACCTTGCAGATACGTATGGACCTGAAATCGGTATGCTAGGTCCCTACACTTTTGTGCTATCCAGATATACCCATGTGTAAACTGCGACCCTCGTTAAAAGGGTTTTATAAGGTCATTTACAAGGTCATATTTAGTCTTGAACAAAATTTCGTAATTTAGATGTGGCCTTAAACATACCTAGCAGTGAGCTTTGGACTTGAAATTGGTCTACTTCCTCTCCCACACTCTTATTCTACCCAGACTGACCTATGTGTATACTGCGACCCTCGTTTTAAGGGTTTTATAAGGTCATTTACAAGGTCATGTTTTATGTGAAACAAAATTTCGTAATTTATGTGTGGCCTTAAACATACCTAACAGTGAGCTTTGGACTTGAAATTGGTCTACTTCCTCTCCTGCACTCTTATTCTACCCAGACTGACCTATGTGTATACTGCGACCCTCGTTTTAAGGGTTTTATAAGGTCGTTTACAAGGTCATGTTTTTTCTTAAACAAAATTTCGTAATTTAGGTGTTGCATATACAATACCTAGCAGTGAGCTTTGGACTTGAAATTGGTCTGCTTCCTCTCCTACACTCTTATTCTACCCAGACTGACCTATGTGTATACTGCGACCCTCGTTTTAAGGGTTTTATAAGGTCGTTTATAGACCCGTGTTTAGACTCGAGCGAAAGTTTGTATGTATGGCCATATACATACCTTGCAGATACGTATGGACCTGAAATCGGTATGCTAGGTCCCTACACTGTTGTGCTATCCAGATATACCCATGTGTAAACTGCGACCCTCGTTAAAAAGGTTTTATAAGGTCATTTACAAGGTCATATTTAGTCTTGAACAAAATTTCGTAATTTAGGTGTGGCCTTAAACATACCTAGCAGTGAGCTTTGGACTTGAAATTGGTCTGCTTCCTCTCCTACACTCTTATTCTACCCAGACTGACCTATGTGTATACTGCGACCCTCGTTTTAAGGGTTTTATAAGGTCATTTACAAGGTCATGTTTTATGTGAAACAAAATTCCGTAATTTATGTGTGGCCTTAAACATACCTAACAGTGAGCTTTGGACTTGAAATTGGTCTACTTCCTCTCCTACACTCTTATTCTACCCAGACTGACCTATGTGTATACTGCGACCCTCGTTTTAAGGGTTTTATAAGGTCTTTTACAAGGTCATGTTTAGTCTTGAACAAAATTTCGTAATTTAGGTGTTGCCTTTACAATACCTAGCAGTGAGCTTTGGACTTGAAATTGGTCTGCTTCCTCTCCTACACGCTTATTCTACCCAGACTGACCTATGTGTATACTGCGACCCTCGTTTTAAGGGTTTTATAAGGTTGATTACACACCCGTGTTTAGCCTCGAGTGAAAGTTTGTATGTATGGCCATATACATACCTTGCAGCCACGTTTGGACCTGAAATCGGTACGAAAATATGTACTTTTTGTATGAAATTTGACTAGAAAATACATACTTGTGTATGATTTTATTTTATTGGTCCATAAAAGAGTAGTACATGTTGGAGACAATATTAATAGAATAATAAAAAAAAAAAACTTTCCAGGGGGCAACTTGATCTATTAAAACCGTTGTAGTTATTAAAATATAGCGGCAAGTTGATGTTAAACTCCCCCCTCTCCTTTAATAGTCCATTACTGGTTTGTTTACTGTAATTTTTTATATTTTTTTTATGTTATGTACTATATCTTACCCATCAGTAGGATTAAGGAAAATATTAGGAGTCAATATATTTTGTGCACCCCTGAATCTTTTTCCCAATCAGGCAATACAAAGTGCCTATAACTGGTTTTTACGAAAATTAAGGGGATGGAGGGGGAAAAATCAAGGAAAGACAATTACTTGAAGAGATGGGTAAGATATAGTACATAACATAAAAAATATAAAAAATTACTGTAAACAAACCAGTAATGGACTGTTTAAGGAGAGGGGGGAGTTTAACATCAACTTGCCGCTATATTTTAATAACTACAACGGTTTTAATGGATCAAGTTGCCCCCTGGAAAGTTTTTTTAGATTATTCTATTAATTATTGAATTATGTTCACTTTTTAGGGCTACTATTAAATTATACAAAATGAATAAATACCAGAGTACCCTTTTAAACATTTTTTATTTCACTAATACGTATTGCGACACTTAGAGAAATATAACACTTAGAAATACCTGGAAATTCTCTATTCGTTTCATTTGATATATCTAATATGTATACGAATATACCGATAATCGAGACTCTAAATATCCTCAAAGAACGTTTAACAGAAAATAACCTAATACCAAAAAATAAAATTGAAGATCTAATGAAACTCACTAAAACAGTTACAGATCAAAATTACTTTAAGTATACCAAAACAAGTTTTTCAAACAAAAAGATGGCCTAGCAATGGGCTCGCCACTATCCGGATTTTTGGCAGATGTATTTTTAAACAACTTGGAAGAAACCAAAATAATTAATGATAAAAATCCTCAGAAAAAGCATATAATATATTGGCAAAGATATGTGGATGATGTGCTATGCCTAATCAAAGGGGATGAAAACGATTGCAATAATCTTTTAGCTTATTTAAATTCACTTTCAAACAGTTTAAAATTCACGATGGAGATTCAAAAAGAGGAAATATATTTTCTTGATTTGACAATCAGTAAAGAAAATAATAGACACGTATTTAAAATTTATAGAAAAGAAACACAGACCGATCTAGTAATACCTAACAACTCAAATAACCCATGGCAACACAAAATGGCAAGTTTTCATTTTATGGTAAACAGATTATTAAAAGTACCAATGAAGAAAAAAGACTACGAAAAAGAAAAAAATACCATAAAGGATATAGCAATAATAAATGGATATAAACCCAATATCTAATTGACAAACTAATCAAAAGAAAAATTAAAACTAAGAAAGAAGATACAAATGTCCAACAAAATGAATATCTTTGTGTCCCATATAGTTCTATACCCAACAAACCTCTTCGAAAAACCTTTCGAGGCACAAATTTTAAACTAAGCTATAGAACCAGAAATAATACATATCAAATGATTCGAAACATATCAAGTGGTTGTGAAAAACAAGAGAAGGACAGATTTGAAAAATCCGGCATATACAAAATCAAATGTAAAGAATGTCCCCAAACGGGAAGAAATTTCAAATGCCGTTATAAAGAACATGTCCAGGCCATCAAATCTAACAATTTGGGGTGAGTCGGTGGCGTAGTGGTTAGCGCGCCGGACTTCGGGACCATGGCAGCGATGTCGTGGGTTCGAATCCGCGTTCTGCCAGTGAACTTTTATCAGTACCTTTCACCTTGTACTGTAGCGGTTCACCCCCTTACTTTGTCTAATACGATCCACGCACAGATCAATAGTCTATGTGGACGGGGCCGGGGCCTACGATAACTAACGGGCCTGCATACATTTTTGGTCACGTGACCAGATGCGGCCGAATTTCAGCTGTCATCTCCATTTGAAAGCATTGCAATAGCCTGACTTGGCATCCGTTTTTACGTATATTTTTAAATACACGTAAATGAAGTCATAAGTGTTGCATATCCTTCTAAACCTCATTAAATTACAAATTGAATGATACTAATAACGTTCCGCTTTGCAAAACTTAAAACTCACTTTTTGGGTAAAAGAAAAACTTGAATTTCTCACATTGTAGGATGCATTGACTTTTTTGTAAACAGATTTCTTCCAATGCTTTTGAAGATATTTCTAGGAATAGGACATGGAATAAACGTCTTAAATCAGTAGTTTGCCAGTTATAATTGAATTTTTTACTATATGGAACATAGAGTATAAAATTCTTTAGATCGACTTTAAATTTCTCTTAGGCGAATTTTTGACCCCCAAAAGGCTTTTTTATTACTAATTTGATTTCAATGAAATTCTCAGGTTAGATTTTAAGTATTTTAAACTAGGTAATAAACTATAATCGAGCAATTATTTTCAAGTATTAAAAAAGCTTATTTTCCGGAATTTTTGACAGAACTTTAGTTGTTTAGGCTACATTGTTTGACTAATTTAGTTGCTATGATCAGTTTATTTTCCCCCATCGCAGCTGAGTTGTCGCTGTATGCTGAAAACAACATAACATAACCTTTTCTTGTTTATATTTGCTCGCCGTTATGTTACGTTTTTAAATAAAATTTAATTGATATTTTGACAGACCTGTTTGTTAAATTAAATAGATCAACACTGATATTTACTTGTTGAAGTTATAAATTATAGTCTAAAAAAAGATAGGCATGTTGATGTGGAATGAATTGCTGTCGTACGGAATTATGCGATTAACTAATTTATGGGATACAACTAATATCTATTTGGGAGAAAGATTTAAATTGAACAACTAATTAGAATGTGTTGTGACATTGTAGCCTATGTCTCAGGTAACAAAATATGCATTAAGTGTTAAGTAAGCGTAATTCTACAATACTTACATTACTTGATTTTTATTAATTTTGATTAATTAATCATGGATTTTAAATTGTATTTTTTTCGCTCTACAATCTATTTACCTTTAATATTGTAAGCATAATTATTATTAAGATACTTGCTTGTTTTGAGGTCTTAGCTAAAATCATTCTTTGTATGTATTTATTTGTAGGCTAGGCCTAGGATGTACGCCGGTTGACTTCGGACGGTTAGATGACGTTCCACTCTTCACATTCGAGGAGATGGAAACCTCCGTTCTCTCCCCAAAGAGCAAAAAGGCTCCTGACCCGGATGGGATTCCCAGCGAGGCTTTAAAGAAAGTATTTTCAATCAATGCTGACTTGTTGTTGAGAATGTACAACGCCTGTTTGGTAGAAGGGGTGTTTCCGGCTCCCTATGGAAAACCGCAAGACTTGTACCGTACTGATCAGCAAGGGCAAAGGTGATCCCGAGCTGTCGTCGTCCCACATCCCACAGGCTTTCTACACATTGGACACGGCTGGGAAGCTGGTCGAGAAGCTGATCCGTTCCCGCCTGACCTCTGAAGTGGAAGCTGCCGGGGACTCATGCGCCCGTCAGTATGGCTTCAGAAAGGGACGGTCAACGATTGACGCTATCACTGAAGTCCATGGAGAGCTGTGAAGAGAGTCGAGAGCCACAACCATTTCTCTCGCTGAGTAGTGCTTCTTGTTACGCTTATGTCAAGAATGCCTTTAACTCGGCGAGGTGGGTCGATATGTTGGATGCGCTTCGCAACACCTTTCGCGTTCCTGCATATCTGTTGCGACTCATTGAGGATTATCTCCGCTCTCAAAGCCTTATTTACGACACAAGGGACGGAACGTAGACGATGGAAGTCACTTCTGGTGCCGCGCAAGATTCAATACTCGGCCAGGATCTCTGGAATGTTGCCTATGACAGCCTCCTGAGGTCGGAGATGCCTGAGGAAACCACTTTGGTTGGGTACGCCAATGATGTCGCAGCTCTCATTGTCGCACGCAACGTTGAGCTGGCCTAACTAAAGTTGAACCGAGTCATGCGTGTGGTCAACACATGGATGTCCGATCACGGTCTCTCGCTTGCTCTCCATAAGACGGAGATTGTAATCCTTACGAAGAAGAGGATAGACACCGTCGTTCTGTTCCGAGTGGGAAGGGAGGTGGTCCAATAAACTCGTGCTGCTAAGTACTTCGGGATTATGGTGGACACCAAGTTAAGCTGGAGGGATCAGATCTTCCGTACGGCGAACAAGGCCGCTAAGGTAGTCACTTACCTTAGTAGGCTGATGGCCAATGTCGGGGTTCCACGATCCAGCAGAAGACGTCTGTTGATGTCCGCGGTTCAGTTCGTGCTTCTTTATATGGAACAGAGGTGTGGGCAGACGCTCTCGATAAAGAGTAGTACAGGTTGCGACTCGCCCGGGTTCAACGTTGAGCGGCGCTCGGGGAGTGTTCCGCCTACCGGACAGTGTCCGAGCCTGCCGTCCTGGTGGTCGCCGGAGTTATCCCTGTCAAGCTCTTGGCAGGAGAGAGGAAGGCAATTTATCAGAGACAAGTCCAGATTGGCAAGGACACGACAAGAACAGCAGAGCGCTCCCGAACCTTCCAGCAGTGGCAACACAGCTGGGAGCACGACACCCGAGGACGATGGACTGCGCGACTTATCAAGCACGTCCAACCATGGGTGGAACGGCGGCCAATTCTTTATTTATTGCTCGGGCGTTCCCGACGATGCGGAACACACATTCTCCCGCTGCCCCCTTTGGGAAGGGGCCCGCCTGAAGGCCACACAAATTTTTAGTGCATTTTCGGTGGACTCGGTCTGCCAAAAGATCTTGGAGGATGAGGGCAACTGGGATTGTTTATCACAGTTCGTGCGGGGCATCCTCCTGGAAAAGAAACATGATCTGGACTGCGAAGTGGCCCAGATCCCTTGATCGAGTGGCTGGATAAGGAGTGAGCCCCACGGGCATAAGCCAAATTTAGGCCTAGCCCTAAGTAATGTGATAAACAACTCTAGGTTAGAAACCTAAAGAGTAGAGGCGAGGTTTTTTAGTGGGTACGTACACACGTTTTTAGGGGAGTCCCACACTACAGGTTTGCCACCTGTGTGCGTAATGCATTTTTCTTACCTCTCCCTAAAAAAAAAAAAAACATAATAAGCGTCACCTAATAACTCAAAAAGTGAGTAAAAAATTCTTGTACGGGACGGACATCGGAGCGTATTCCTAGTTTTTATTTTCGATAAAACAAATTAAGATGTACCTTTTCGGTTCTAAATTTTTGTTATTTGCAACGAAATATACTCTTATGTAAACAGCTGATGAAAAGTGTAAACAAAACTATAAACTAAATTAAGTTTTGACTTTATCTCGTAATAAAAAATATCAGGAAAACTGTTAACTTTACAGTAATGGTATCATTTTGTTCCTTATTTAATCTAGATTAAAATATATAAGTCTTGTCTAGTAACCTACTATATAATTCCTAAGAGGTGGGAAATAAGTGAAGGATGTCACGTTTTCACAATGTTATCTTATGGAAACTTGTGCTGCAGATCGACCGCAAATAGTCACGTGACTTTGGTGGTGGGGGGAAATATGCAGGCCCGTTAGTTTTCGTAGGCCCCGACGGGGAAAAGTAAGGCAAAAAGAGGTCCGCCAACCTCTTAAAAAAAAAAGAAAATTTGATAACCCAACGATCAATGTTTGCTGAACACATTCTGGAATCGGATCACGAATATGGGAAGATGAATGAAAGTTTGGAAATTTTAGACGTTGAAAAGAAAGGTGAAAAAATGAATGCTAAAGAAGAACTGCATATTTATTTAAACTAGAGATCGCCCACTGGTCGAAATTCGACCAAAAATCAAGTAGATCTTAAGGAAAATAATTTTAAATTGTTTTATAAATGAAACATCTGTTCTTCCTTATCTGCTAGCATTTGTTATTACAACAGCTGTCTGATGATTCAATCAATTATCCTTCTCCCATAAGATTAACATTGAAACTTTAAAAGCTTTTAGAGCGTAGCCCCATGGGCCGATGTGAATTAAAACGTGATTCTGCTCATCTACAGCACTATACCTTTCTAACGGTATGCGCGGATTTCTCCTACGTTGCACACAAGCTGAGAAAAAAGGAGGAAATGAAACATGCTTGCCTATTAATATATAGATTCTCAGAACAACCAAGGAAATATACTGAATGTAATGCAGACACAAAAAATAAATCCAATATATGAAAAAATTAAGAATATAAGAGAGAGACCTGATAAATAAATAAAACACCAACCAATCCAAATTTGAGAAAAATAATTCAAAATTATCAGATGTAATGTTAAAGTTTGTTTATTAGATTTGTTTACATACACTTAATACTGTGATCATGACCTAAGTGTCGGAATACGTATTAGTGAAATAAAAAATGTTTAAAAGGGTACTCTGGTATTTATTCATTTTGTATATTCTATTAATATTGTCTCCAACATGTACTACTCTTTTATGGACCAATAAAATAAAATCATACACAAGTATGTATTTTCTAGTCAAATTTCATACATAAAGTACATATTTTCGTACCGATTTCAGGTCCAAACGTGGCTGCAAGGTATGTATATGGCCATACATACAAACTTACCCTCGAGGCTAAACACGGGTCTCTAAACGACCTTATAAAACCCTTAAAACGAGGGTCGCAGTATACAAATAGGTCAGTCTGGGTGGAAAAAGAGTGAAGGAGAGGAAGCAGACCAACTTCAAGTCCAATGTTCACTGCTAGGTATGTTTAAGGCCACACCTAAATTAGGAAATTTTGTTCAAGACTAAACATGACCTTATAAATGACCTTATAAAACCCTTAAAATGAGGGTCACAGTATACACATGGGTATATCTGGATAGCACAACAGTGTAGGGAACTAGCATACCGATTTCAGGTCCAAACGTAACTGCAAGATATGTATATGGCCATACATACAATCTTTCGCTCGAGGCTAAACACGGGTCTATAAACGACCTTATAAAACCCTTTAAACGAGGGTCGCAGTATACACATAGGTCAGTCTGGGTAGAATAAGAGTGCAGGAGAGGAAGTAGACCAATTTCAAGTCCAAAGCTTACTGCTAGGTATGTTTAAGGCCACACCTAAATTACGAAATTTTGTTCAAGACTAAACATGACCTTGTAAACGACCTTATAAAACCCTTAAAACGAGGGTCGCAGTATACACATGGGTATATCTGGATAGCACAACAGTGTAGGGACCTAGCATACCGATTTCAGGTCCATACGTAACTGCAAGGTATGTATATGGCCATACATACAAACTTACCCTCGAGGCTAAACACGGGTCTCTAAACGACCTTATAAAACCCTTAAAACGAGGGTCGCAGTATACACATAGGTCAGTCTGGGTAGAATAAGAGTGTAGGAGAGGAAGCAGACCAATTTCAAGTCCAAAGCTCACTGCTAGGTATGTTTAAGGCCACACCTAAATTACGAAATTTTGTTCAAGACTAAATATGACCTTGCAAATGACCTTATAAAACCCTTTTAACGAGGGTCGCAGTTTACACATGGGTATATCTGGATAGCACAACAGTGTAGGGACCTAGCATACCGATTTCAGGTCCATACGTATCTGCAAGGTATGTATATGGCCATACATACAAACTTTCGCTCGAGGCTAAACACGGGTCTATAAACGACCTTATAAAACCCTTAAAAACGAGGGTCGCAGTATACACATAGGTCAGTCTGGGTAGAATAAGAGTGTAGGAGAGGAAGCAGACCAATTTCAAGTCCAAAGCTCACTGCTAGGTATTGTAAAGGCAACACCTAAATTACGAAATTTTGTTCAAGACTAAACACGACCTCGTAAACGACCTTATAAAACCCTTAAAACGAGGGTCGCAGTATACACATGGGTATATCTGGATAGCACAACATTGTAGGGACCTAGCATACCGATTTCAGGTCCATACGTAACTGCTAGGTATGTATATGGCCATACATACAAACTTTCTCTCGAGGCTAAACACGGGTCTGTAAACGACCTTATAAAACCCTTAAAACGAGGGTCGCAGTATACACATAGGTCAGTCTGGGTAGAATAAGAGTGTAGGAGAGGAAGGAGACCAATTTCAAGTCCAAAGCTCACTGCTAGGTATGTTTAAGGCCACACCTAAATTACGAAATTTTGTTCAAGACTAAACATGACCTCGTAAATGACCTTATAAAACCCTTTTAAGGAGGGTCGCAGTTTACACATGGGTATATCTGGATAGCACAACAGTGTAGGGACCTAGCATACCGATTTCAGGTCCATACGTAACTGCTAGGTATGTATATGGTCATACATACAAACTTTCGCTCGAGGCTAAACACGGGACTGTAAACGACCTTATAAAACCCTTATAACGAGGGTCGCAGTATACACATAGGTCAGTCTGGGTAGAATAAGAGTGTAGGAGAGGAAGCAGACCAACTTTAAGTCCAAAGCTCACTGCTAGCTATGTTCATGGCCATACATAAAGTACGAGTTTTCTTTCCTGACATGGTTTGGTAATACAAGTTATAAAGCCCTTAAAATGAGGGTCTGGGTATGTCAGGGTAGCATACGGAGTGTATGTACCTACCATACCAATTTCAAGTCACAAGCGACCGGCAAGATACATATATAGCCATACATAAAGTAAGATTTTTAGTTCGTCATGGGTTTGTAAAACACAAGTTGAAGCTCTTAAAATGACAGTCAGAGTTGGACTTAACTTTTCATGTTCAGGCCACATTACATTTGAATGATATATTTCATTTATAATCTCTTTTCAGTATTATCATTTCTAAAAATATGTATTTTAATATATATATTGAAGTATGTCTAAGGATGTATTATATTTGTACTGTTGGTAACATTTTGTGTTTGACATTCAATTGGCTTGTGTTTGGAATCAACATATCTGCACTGGGAGGTAATGCAATGTTGATATTTTTACACCAAGTATTGTTTTTAACGTTTTTTATGTATGATAATTGCTATAATTCATTTACTTCAGCACAGTGTATTCAAATTCCAGTTGTTGTGATGCTTTCAAACACAAAAAAACAAGCGCAAGACTAATTTTTAGGTTATGTAGTGCTTTGAAAATCACATGAATTAGTTGAAAATTGAAAGCGTGGATAAAAAATTGGCAGTTTCACACCGATAAATAATGGTTTATTTAAAATTGGGGCTACAATCTAATAATGAATCACAAAACAGTGAGATCATAAATATAGAAATCAAAATGAAGTCTGAGGAAGCATCTTGGCTAAAACACAGAAGTAAAGGCAGGCTACAAGCCTACATCTTGTACTTGTGGAATCTAGGCCTAGATCACACTGCAATAATTTACCTACTAGGGACATACAAGCCTAATTTTTATTTTGAAAATATAGATCATAACATGTAGTACATAATCTCAAAAATATATCATTCTATAGACACGACAGTAACTACCTTAACAGGAATAGTTTCATAATAGGATGTAATATAACAAATAAATTCGATTGCCGACATCTAGGCACAACTCCCTACCAACCGGCTCCGACCTACAGTAACTCATTTTAAAATCATTCAATACTTACTGTCGTCGAAGTTTTCTTCAAAATACACTTCAGCGTTAATATGTGATATCGCTAGGAAAGCTAGCAACGCGCTAAAGTACATTTTTTGTCCTGAAAAAGTCAATTTGACACAACCGCCTAGCCTGACAACCACAAGATAACAATCGACAAGAGAGAAAACTACTGCTGCAACGACAACTGAACCAGACAGATGGAATGCTCCCATTCGTTGAAAGTTTCAACCAATAGGAGCTCACCACGCTTGGAGATTGTTTAATCATAGAGGTTTCAAATTAGTACTAATATTTTACGATATTATTATTACATAAAGCACGAAAATTACTTATTTGGTTATTGATCATTGCCAGCCTATACAGGGCCGGTTTCTCGAAGCAAGTTTAAACCTAAAATCAAGTTTAAACCAAAATTGTCCATATGATTAACATTGAGTTAAACTAAGTTTAAGTTAAACGTGTTTGGAGAAACCGGCCAGTGACATAAATATAAAGAGATTAAGTTACTCTACACAGATATTATTCAAGCAGGATTTATGACTAACTAATAATATTTACAAAGGTTTTTTCAGTAGTACACACGGTCTTCCTGAAGAGGGTCGGTGAACGTTTTTTGTATCCTAGAGATGACCGTGATCCTAGGCGATCCTGTAAAGTGTTGGGCCACAGGTGCGTATTATTTACAGCCGATCAGGGGCGCTCTTTACCACTGTTTGGGTGGGTTCGTCCGGCTCGTATCCACCGATTGAAGGAGCTTTACTACCGGTATCGACTAGAGGTGCTCTCATGTTAGCCGATTGGGGGCGTTTTTCCTCGTCGATCAGGGGTGCTCTTCTTCGTAGATCATGGGAGCTAAACCTGATCCTTCGCGGGAGAGATGGTGGAATGGGTTTGTTTACACTTGCTACTATCCCATTGGCTGAAGCCTTTTGGTTTTTTGTTGTTTTATTTCACTGTTACATACCAACAGCGAGCACATAACATAATAGAGCAGCTACACGGAGCGCGGCAGTGGGGGGAATCCTATCTGATTCTGTAGATTTTCTAGGGGTGAGATTGGACGGTAGTCTAGCATGGTCGAATCGAATCGAAAAAATAGAAAAGAAGATATCCTCGGGGCTCTTTGTTCTGAGAAGATACATGCTGCTTAAATCCCAATTTGAATTTGTCAAAACTAGTTTATTTTAGCCTAATTGAATCACATATTGTGTACTCTATCTCCTTATGGGGTAGTTGTAGATCCTGACATTTAGACCGTATTTTTACCCTTCAGAAAAAAGCAATCCGTATAATTCTTAAACTCCCTCCTCGGGAGCACTGTAGTGATTTTTTTAAGCAATCCAACATTCTAACTGTTCCATGCCTTTTCATCTTTGAATTGGTAATGTATAAGAAGCCAAGATCTTTCTTGTTACAAAATCAACGTTCTCACAAGTACAACACTAGACATAAGCATAAATTCTCTAAGTACCATAGGCTCTCCATTTTTGAAAAGAAACCATTGTATCTTGGCCTAAAATTTTTTCAGGCTCTGCCTTCTTTTGTAACTGACATTCTCAATCCAAATAGTTTTCGCACTGGTTTAAAGAATTATCTTTTGCTCCATTCATACTATGATTTAGATAGCTTCTTTGAGCATTCTAAAATTTGTAACCCCTCTTGTCCATACCTCACCCAACCCAACCCATCCTATGGTGGCTAACGACAGAGTTGGCACCTTGACCTGTTCAACGCTTCGAAGGAAGCCCACGGACGGAGACTATAAGTGAAGTAAGTAAGTAAGTAAGTGCCGTCGTGGCGGCGGGACTAAGCGGACCAAGATGGTGGCTCGGCCATATCCCGAGCGTCTTCGCCACACCGCAGCACGCAGCACTGATTACGCTACCACACGAGGCGTTAACAAAACTTTGTTGTTAACTTTATCAAAACTTTAACAAAAGGTGCTAACTCGACGAGGATTAATAAACCTAGTAGCAAATAAGTATTTTTATGTAAGAATAAAACATCATTGTAAGGTAAGTAATGAAAATCTTCATAAGTCAAAGGTTATACAACACCTGAACAAAACTGTGCTTTTTTTGGGACAGTAAATGTTGATTGGTGAAAAAAATGGATCGACTTATTTAACCAAAATTGCGTATTTAATTTTATAAACGAGAGTTATGAGTCGTCTTCGCCCTTGTAAAATCACGGAAAACATGCCTTAGCATTCCCCTGTTATGACGTTGTTTTTTTTTAATATTTATTGGTAAAAAATATGTTTTCTTGTAAATCAAAGCTAGATATAGATCCTCATAGCGGTAAAAATAAATGGTATTAGTAGAAAAAATCTTAATAGTAAGGAAAATTGAGATACCTTGCAACGTTGCTGATGAAGGTAATATTTTAACATTTTCAATCTTTAAAGGTACGAGAGACTTAATATAAGTATTCAATTTAACGAGTGCCAAATTTAAAGAAAATCGGTTGAAAATGGAGTCCGAAACAGAGGGGAATAAAATACCGTGTTTTGCCTAAAAGCAAACACGTATATGGTTAACATAGCCGACTGCGCTACAAGACGTAAAGGTAAAGTTTATTCGTAAATAAAATCCTTTTTACTTCAGTACGGTTTTTGACTTATTCCTAAATGATAATATTTTACTAATTCCAATGAGAAGATTTTTTTAAATAAAACATATAGCCTGCTAGTAACATTGTAAACAACGAAAAATACTGCATAGTGATAAGGCAGCGGCCGGCGCGGCTCGCGTCAACCGACTGAGCGGCGCGGCGGCGTTTGTTGCTCTTAAACCTGCATTTTTGAGAAAACCATACATCGTAGAATAAAAAGGCAAAATTAAAAATTAAATCAGGTCATTTATGAACAACTTTCCCGCTGACAAAAAATCTCTGACCAAAAAATAAAAAACTTTCCCGCAGGACAACTTTTTAATGTTTGTTTGAAACATTTAAATTATAATTCCTCATTAAAATATTTATTAATATGTTTATGTATGTGTTAAAAAAAAAATTAATGTTTACTAGCGTTATCCTAAGGGTCTACAGTATGTAAATGCAAAATTTCAACAATATTACTGCAGTATTACTATTTTTAATGACAGTATATTTGCTGCGGTGTTTTACTGTGGACTGAGCTGCCGCGGCCGAGACCTCAGCCCGTTTGACGGTCCAACATGGCGGATTCTGCCCCACTTCGGGTGCACAGCGTTCAAACGCCTGTCTTCTCTATTATGTTATATGTGCTCGCTGCATACCAGCTGGTAATTACATATGACAACATATTGTGTATCAGTTTTGCAATATTATTGGCAACAGTTGCTTTTTAATCAGTTTACTTTATAAATGTTACTTTTTAACAAAGTATATTGGCTTTAAAGCATAACAGCTGACTATGAGTTACTGAAAGGTATTATAAGTTATAAAAAACGTTATTGAAGTAAATCTGGTACTCGAACATCTTTGTCACGAATTTAAATTTTTTCATCACTCCGTATACGAAAGTGACAACTTGCCGTACCTACAGCTGAGACCTTGGAAAGTAGTCATTTCCCAAACTGTCACCGTCAGCTGATTTTACTGACCTGTACGGAAAGTAATGTTTGTAAACATTACTTTCCTTCCAAGGTAAACAAACTTTTCCGTACAGCAACAATCAGCTGGGTTTAAAACAAATTAAATTTTGAATTCCAGCTTTGTTTACTTTGTCCAATGGCGAAGAATTTACAAAAATAATCCTCCTTTAAAACTTCCACATTTATTAATATTTGCGCGAAAAGTATTGTTCACAACTCGTCCGGAAAGCCCATTTCCAGGCTCGATAGTGTTTTCCACGCTTGGCTTCGCCTCGCGCGTAAAACACTATCTCGCCCAGAAATGGGTCACTTTCCGGACTAGTGGTGAAATATACTATTGTTTACAGTTTAAATCTTTCCCCCACCCCAATTTCCACTAGAAGGATCAGGTTTAAAAAAAACGGACTACGAGCACTGTCTGAAAGCGATGTGTGTTTCACGCTCTCTAGCGGGTAGATTTTGCTCAAACTTTGCATTTAAGAGTGTTTTGGTCCAAAAATAAGTTTAGAAACATCCTCAGTCCCAGGACAAATCAAATTTGGTCTAAATTTAAGTTTTAAAATCATAATTTTTAACATTGGTCTTTTGGGTAACAAAATATCAACGAAATGTAAATAAAAAAAGTAACACTAATGTTAAGTAAACTTTTTGAAACAGCTGTTAACTGTGACGAGGTATAGTTGGTTGTAGGTGGAAATTGAATAGATTTATTCCCATGACACTATAACAAAACTAATTAAAACCAATGATCAAGGCTCGGTTAACCTGGTACTATACTATGAAAATAACAACAATAAAAAAAAAAAGAAAAAAAAATGAAAATAAAAAAAGCAGAAATATTCAACAATAAACTGGGATAAAATTTGAAATCCAATAAAATTAATAAAATACTGTAATGCCGCGTCCGCAATGACCGAACATTCGTGGCCAACTTGTTCAGTGAACACAAAAAATCAACAAACATTCCTAAAGAAACAATTACTGGCCATATGATTTACATTCTAAAAGGATAGCAACTAACAAACAAAAGTTCGGAAGAACTTTAATTGTTCGGCGAACATGTTCGGCCAGTGCGGACGCGGCTTTAAATCTACAAAAAAAGACAACAACAACATCCCTGTAACTAAACTCAAACTCAAACTCAAACTCAAACTCAAAATATCTTTGAGTTAGTCACTATATACAATTTACAATATGTACACATCATACATGTAAAATAGCGTCAAAAATCCTATGAACTAAGTTAAGAAAAACTCTTCTAATGAATAGATTGCAAGATCTATCAAATAATTTTTCAACATGTTTTTAAACTTAGTTAAGTTACATTCATCTTTTATGTAATGTGGCAAATGTCTTAAAAACCGAGCTCCCATAAGCCGCGTCCGCACTGGCCGAACATTCGTGGCGAACTTGTTCGGCGAACACAAAAAATCAACAACCATTCCTAACAAACAATTACCGGCCATATGATTTACATTCTAAAAGCTTAACAACGAACAAACAAAAGTTCGGAAGAACATTGTTCGGCGAACATGTTCGGCCAGTGCGGACGCGGCTATATATGTGGGTTTTTTTTCATAAAATTTTAAGTTATGATGAGTTGGTATGATGGCATTCCTATTCCTTGTTTTGTACGGGTGAGGTTGAGTAGTTTCCTGGGTACAAAGATTTGATTTTCTCGTTAACAATACTGTCTCATAAATATATTGTCCATAGACAGTGAGAATTCTGAGGATTTTAAAATACTCTCTTGCTGAATCATCATGTTTCAGTTTAAAGATTATTCTAATGGCCTTTTTTTGTTGCTTTAAAATTTCATTTAAATTATCTTTTTGTTGTATATGCATAATAATAATTGTTTTGGTATAATTGAGTAGCCAATTTCCAAAACCTGTTGTTTTTATTTTTTACAACTTTCATTCATAGAAAACTGATAATTTATTCAACGATAAAGATATTGTTATGATTTTTTCTCCTAAAATCATTAAAAAATCATGTTTTTAAATTTATATAGTGCTTTATAATCACAGGGAATTAGTTTTTTTATAAAAAAATAGTAATTGTTGGATATAACTGGTTTTGGAAATGGAAAAACAATTTAACAGGTTTTGGAATTTTTTAGGAAGCCATCTTGTTTATAGTCAATTTCCAAACCCTGTTAAAACCATTTCCATTTCCATAACCTGTTGAAGAGAGGATTCAATAAAATAGCCTATTTTGCAACAAAACCTAATTTATTATTAACAAAAATGATGTACTTACTGTAAAATATTATTAAAATATTAGTAAAATATATTATTATCAGCGTCAAAATTTTGCAAATTTCACTATATCGAAAAGGCAACATCGTCTTCTGTGACTTAATTTAATTCAAAGTCAATCTCCTCCTGCCCCTCACAACGTACCTTAAACTTAATTAAATTATAAATAAAATGCTGTAATTACTGTCAAACATGATTAAAGAACTATCAGCGTCAAAATTTCGCACATTTACCCATCTAAAAGTCAAAATGATCTATGTCTTCATTTAATTCAAAGTCTATCTGCTCTTCCTGCCCCTCACAAAGTTCCTCTTGCCCCTCTGAACAACTAAAATAAATTAAAATTTATTTTAATTTTATTTAATTTATTTTTATTTATTTTAATTTATCCTTTTAGTTGTGATCCACATCTAAAAGGATCGCATCAATCTGTAGTCTCGTATTCCTACCACAGGAGACCAGAATGATTTCTCTTGTAATTATAATAAAAAGACAGCTGTCTAGAAAAATACTTTGAAAATCCAGGTTAGCCAACACTAATTTCCCTTGTAAATAAATAATAATATTCGTAGTCATAGTAATATAATAGGGAAAACAAAGTGTTTTAGGTCAAGAGAAATAGTTAAATGAGTGAATAAAGCTGGTTTTGGAAATGTTTTACAATGGCAGCCATACTGTGCTAATGTTATATAACAGGTTTTGGAAGAGTAATCATGTATGGTTTTATAACAGGTTTTGATTCTGTAGCCGAAGTGGAAATAACAGCTTTTGGAAATTGACACACTTTTCAAATGCTTTTTAAATACATATTTAGCTGGTTTTGGAAGCAAATAACAACTGGAAATGATAGCTCGCATTCTAAAGTAACCATAGCAACAAAAATCTCAATTTCGAAAAATATGACCGATAACAGGTTTTGGAAATTGGCTACTCAATTATTCCTCTATGTGTAGCCCACTCTGTACTTTATGTTATTTGGTGGTTCGGGTGTTTCCGGCCGGCCTTGAACCAGTGTTGCCACTTTTAGGGTAATTACCCTTTTCTAGGGTAATTTATTGGTCTTAGGGTAATTTTTAGGGTAATGCAAAATTTAGGGTAATCTTAGGGTAAAATTACAGATGCTGCAAATAGTCAAAACTTTACTGAAAAACACGAAAAACTATTGAAAAACATGAAACATAAACATTAAAAATATAACAAAATAAATATTTTTTTTAAATTTTAAATATAAAAAAATGTTAGTACAGTAAACCAGTATAATATTTATTCCTTAAAATATTATTCCTTATATAATCCTAATATTTATTCCTATAATAGTTATCCTTAAAATAATAATAATAATAATAATAATAAGTATTATTTGTAAGTTACTGGAAAATTATAACAAGGAAATCCTAACCATAAGAAATAAAATTGGGCTACAACACTTATAAGTTAAGTGAACTGTAAACATTGTAAGATAATAACAGATACGGTAGCAACCTTTAGGAGTATACAATAGTGGCATAAAACTTATTAATAATAGGTAAAACCAGAGAGAGGTAATCTTTTAGGACATTGAAAGGTAACTTAAAAATTGTTGGTTGTGAAGGCATATAAGTTATAAGAATGGTGACTAGACCGAAATACAATAATAATGAAACTAAAAGATATTAAAAAAATCATAATGTAGCCTTAGTCACATTAAAGAGAGAAAAAACATTAAGGTAGCCTTGGCATTTATAAAGTGAACAGTCCAGAAATACTGTGATAAAGATAAAAATTTAAAATAATAAAAATCAGAAAAGGATTGTATAGGCCTATACACAAAAATAATGCATTTAAATTTGTCCAGCACTAAAAAAAATATTTTATTATATTGGTTTTGAATTTATTTAAGCATTATTTAATTGATTTTACAGCCTTTCTCTTGTTTTAGGTGTTTTACAACAGTATTATGATACTTAAAACCACCAATTAAGCTTTGGGGTAATTTTTAGGGTAATTCAAAAAAGATTTAGGGTAATTTAGGGTAATTTTTCCTCTTGTTTAGGGTAAAACTATAATTACGAGGTGGCAACACTGCCTTGAACTAATGTGTGTTCTCCCTCTATAATGCTGTAAAGTGTGAGTTTGTTAATCCGAATAAATCCTGTAATTAAATCCGTGTGTTTTAATAATTAGACCCTAATAAGAGTCTATAACATGGCGCTGCGGGAAAAAATTCAATTAAAAAAGTGTGGAGTGACTGAAATTAACTATATATCGGATTGAAGTATTGCGCAGTGAAAGTGAGGTTAACAATGTGACTGGAAAAGTTGGCTTAAGCCTAAGAACCTTAACTAGTGTTATTAATTAACAGAACTGAGACTTTTAGTGTTATTAATTAACATTGTAAGCATTAAAATTAACAAATAATTAATAATCTCTTGACAGTGCTAAAAAATGGGCCTAAGAATGGAATTCAAACCTCCAGCCTCTTTGTCCCTAAGTGGAAATCTTAATGAAAATTTCAAACGGTTTAAGCAAAGTTTTCTAATATTCATGAAAGCTGCAGGATATGATTCAAAGGACCCAGAAATTAAATGTGCTATTCTTCTGAACATCATTGGAGAAGAAGCCTTGGATTTGTTTAACACCTTTGACTTGACTGAAGAACAAAGGAAAGACTATGATGCTGTGCTCAAGGCGTTTGAAGAATATGCCAGTCCTAAGACTAATGTAGTTATGGAAAGGTTTAAATTTAACATGAGAAATCAGCAGCCTGGAGAACCGTTCATGAACTTTTTGACTGATTTAAAAAAGTTGATCAAGTCCTGTGAGTTTGGGGACCAGCAAGATAGTCTCCTCAGGGATCGCATAATACTGGGAATAGAAGATAAATCCCTTCAAGAACGGATGCTGAGGGAATCCGACCTAAGTCTAGACAAGATCGTCAAGCTTTGCCGAGCAACGGAGATGGGACGAGAACAGGCCAAGGAGCTCCAAGGACAACAACACTCAGGCGTCGACACAGTAAGCACTCGTCATGGAGATGCGGCTCAACACAACCGGATGAATTCAAGTAGGCCTAGTAGTTCTTTTAATCTTAAGTCATCGGAGGGAGCTACCTATAGATGTAATGCTACTGGTAATAATAGGTCTAAGCCTACCTATAATAATAATTGTAAAATGGATGTCTACTCTTGTAAAAAATGTGGTAAAGTTCACGGTAAAAGAAACTGTCCAGCGTATGGAAGAAGGTGTACTATATGTCACAAAGAAAACCATTTCGCTATAGGTTGTAAGTTAAAACCTAATCAAACCCTAAATTCTAAGAATGTAGCATCTGTAGGCCCTATTGAAAATGAAAGTAGGCCTAATGTAAGTTCTAATAATGACAGTTGTCAGAGTAATGATAGGCCTAATGAAAACGGTAATTTTTTGTACATAGACTCGATTAATAAGCCTTTCCCAAAATCCAACCAGTGGTATGAAACACTTGTTTTTAATGACCAGACTAGTGCTTTGTTTAAAATAGACACAGGAGCCGAAGTAAACACATGTTCTATACAATTGTTTGAGAAACTTTGTCAAAAGGACCCTTCAATCAAACTTGAGAAAACTAATGTAATTCTAGAAGCTTATGGTGGAACAAAAATAGAACCTGTAGGTATTATTAAAGTAAAATGTAAGCCTCTAACCAGAAATTTTGCTGAAACTGTTGAATTTGTTGTAACTAAAACTGAGAATGATTTTGGTATACTTGGCTTAGATAGCTGTAAGAAATTTCAGTTAATTCAAAGAATTGATGGTTTAGATTCGAGTAATATAGACAGCAGGCTTAAAACTGGGGAGGTGAAGTAATTACGAAAGAGGATTTCATAGACTGTAACAGAGATGTTTTTGAAGGAATTGGAAAATTTAGAGTTAAGTGCCATTTTGATGTTGATCCTAGTGTTCAAGTAACGGCTAAGCCGCCTAGGAGAATTCCCTTAACTGTTCAACCTAAAGTGAAAATTGCTCTTGATGAACTCGAAAAACAAGGTATTATTTGTAAGGTAGATAGGCCTACCCCTAAAAGTTTTGTAAGCAATCTTGTTGTAGTTGAAAAGCCTAATGGTAGTGTACGACTATGTATTGATCCAACTGATTTAAATAAAGCAACTAAGAGAGCCCCCTATCTAATCCCTTCAATGCAAGACATTTCTCACAAACTTAATAACAAATCAGTTTTTTCCGTTCTAGATCTCAAAGATGGGTTTTATAATATTGAGCTCGATGAAGCCTCCTCAGAACATTGTGCATTCAGTACGCCTTTTGGAACTTACAAGTTTAAACGTTTACCTTTTGGTCTAAACATTGCCCCTGAGATTTTTCAAAAATTCACTGAAAATCTTTTTGGAGATATTAATGGTGTCATTGTGTACTTTGACGACATTTTAATTGCTGGTAGTACTGATAAAGAACATGATGAAGCTCTTAAGCAAGTAATTAATAGAGCCAGAGAGAATAATGTTAAGTTTAACTGTAATAAGTTTCAATATAAGGTTAAAAGTGTGAAATACTTTGGTGAGGTATTTTCACAAGGAGGACATACTCCTGACCCGGACCGAGTTAGAGCAATCACATGTATTGAAAGCCCTAAAAATAAAAAAGAACTGCACCGTTTGCTGGGACTATTTAATTTCTTAAGAACTTATATTCCAAATATGGCAGAAGTAACTAGTCCTTTAAGGGAGCTATTAAGAAAAGAGGTTGCGTTTTTGTGGTTGCCTAAGCACGAGAAAGCGTTGAGTAAACTTAAAGATCTGATCAGTAAAACACCAGTTCTTGCTCACTTTGATGATAGCAAGCCTATAACACTGCAGTGTGATAGCTCTAAAGACGGAATGGGTTTTACAATGATGCAAAATGGTCAGCCAGTAATGTATGGTTCAAAAAGTTTAACAGATACACAGTTGGGTTATTCTCAAACCGAGAAAGAGATGTTAGCTATATGTGAAGCAGTTAAAAAATACCATCATCTATTGTATGGTAGATCAGAAATAGAAGTACAAACCGACCATAAGCCCTTAGTGTCTATCATGACAAAGAATATTGCAAATATTCATAATACAAGATTACAAAGAATGCGTCTTAAGTTAATGAAGTACAATTTGAAAGTTAAATATGTACCAGGGAAAAATATGTATGTAGCTGATTGTCTCTCTAGGGCATACTTAAAAGATAAGGTGTCTGATGATCCTGACTTGGTAGAAGTAGTTCATACATTGAGTAAAAATGCCCAAGTCTCAGAGAGTAGAAAATCTGAAATCCGTAATGAAACTAACAATGATGAAGCCCTTAGTAATGTAATTAAGTTCCTATATGAGGGTTGGCCTAGCAAAGAATCGATTCCTATTGATGTTAAATGTTACTTCCAGTTAAGAGATAGGCTGTCACATGACGATGGTTTATTGTTCTTAGATCATAGAATTATTATTCCTAGATCTTTAAGAAATAAGTTGCTAAGACTCTTACACGAACCACATATGGGTATTGAAAAAACTAAACAAAAAGCTAGAATGACTGTGTTTTGGCCCAATATCAATAGCGATATTGAGCATGTTGTCAGTAAATGTACGGTTTGTGAACAGTTCAGAGCCAGTAACACTAAAGAGCCCCTGATTTCACACTCTGTACCTGATCTGCCCTTTGAAAAGGTCGCAGTAGATTTACTAGATAGTAAGGGTAGGCCCTACTTAGTTTTGATAGACTACTACTCTAAATGGTTAGAACTGAAACCACTAGGAAATAAACAAGCTAGTGAGGTGATTTTAGCATTGAAATCAATTTTTTCTGAACATGGTGTTCCAAAACAAATTTGTAGTGACAATATGCCATTTAATTCATATGAGTTTCTAAAGTTTTCAAAAGAATGGGACTTTGAATGTTGTTTCAGTAGTCCTAGGTATCCAAAATCTAATGGGATGGCCGAGAGAGCTGTTCAAATTGCAAAAAATATTCTTTTTTTTTTTTTTTTTTTTTTTTTTTTTTTTTTTTTTTGAGGGAGAGGCGGAAAAATGCATTACGCACACAGGTGGCCAGCCTGTAGTGTGGGGCTCCCCTAAAAAACGGGTTTACCCACTAAAAAACCTCCTCTACTCTTTAGGAATCTAACCTGGAATTGTTTATCACATTACGTCAGGCTAGGCCTAAATTTGGCTTACGCCCGTCGGGCTCGCTCCTTATCCAGCCGCTCTATCAAGGGATCTGGGCCACTTCGCGGTCCAGATCGGTTTTCTTTTCCAGGAGGATGCCCCGGACGAACTGTGACAAACAATCCCAGTTGCCCTCATCCTCCAAAATCTTTTGGCAGACCGAGTCCACCGAAAATGCACCAAATATTTGTGTGGCCTCCAGGCGGGGCCCTTCCCAACGGGGACATCGGAAGAATGTGTGTTCCGCATCGTCGGGAACACCCGGGCAATAAATGCAGTCCGGTGAACCGGTCTTTCCCATCCGGTTCAGGTACGACCGAAAATAGCCGTGACCTGTCAAAAATTGGGTCAGGTAGTAGTCCACCTCCCCATGCCGCCGTTCCACCCATGGGTCATTCCATATCAAGTGATCAAATGCAAATTACCTCACTATTTTTTATGGGGTTGATATTTTTTTATTAGATACATATATGCAAAATAAACTTAAATCTGAAAAAAGAAATTTTTTTTCTCTTTTAGATTTTTCAAAATTTTATTTCAAAGTTTCAAAAAAATTGTGTTTTTGCGCATTCACTGATTTACATTTCATTTAATATCTCTGGCTAGAATCAAGATAGAAAGGTAAAATAAAAGCCATTCTATTCAGAATCAAATTAGCTTTAATTTGATATACAACATGAAGGTATTTGAAAAATTTAAATTTTTGATCCCTCAAACTCAAAATTTTGAAAGCAAATTCCAAAAAATTAATATAATTGAAAATTTTCAAAAAAATACCATAAATTCCTAATGTTACTACTAAGTTGTGTACAAAATTTCAGTTTGGGATCTCAATGGGATCATATTTAAATTAATTTTTATACATAAGCGTGTAATGGAAATGGACACCACATAGCCTTTAATACACAAATTAATTTTGTCAAAACATTTTTATTAAGTTTATAACCAATTAAAAGTTAATTTGTTAAAAAATACCTTCACATTTTCATTATTAAGAGTGATGGCTACTGACCAGTATCTAGGCCTACTCTTTAAACTAATCAAACTCTACCTCATAATAAAGGTCGATCACAGTCTATAAGTTCAGCTTTTTGTTGCTGCTATAATTTCATTTGGGACATCAAATATGTTCTTCCAGTAGCTGTGGTAGGGTTCACTTTAGTTAATATTTGACTTATATTTAGGACTACTTTTAAGATGACAGGTTTGTGTCAGTCGTGGTCAGACGCTCGGCTCTTTTGAAGAAAGTTAAAAACCCTTGCTGACGGGAAACGTTTTATATGGTTTTTCCAAAACGTTGGAATAAAAAAAAAAATTAATACCTCCACTGCCCGTAATTATGGGCCAATAGGCCTGTGCAGTGATCTAAAGACAG
>CM061531.1:267806085-267880866 GCA_030545055.2 Neoaliturus tenellus
TGGCGAGGAGTCAGTGAAGAGAAGAGGGGGAGGGGAAGTCTAGTCAGAAGGAGCAGACGACCGTGACTGTGATAACAAAATAATTTGATTTTCATCAATTTTAAGTCATTGTAATAATGGGTGTTGCGTTTTCTGCCGGTATTGGTAGATTTTTACATCCAGATGTAAATCCACCTTTTAATGAAAAACCACAATTTGATCCACTTTACGGGTTCCCTGAAGGAAGAGAGGAGAAGGGTAAAGTTTGTCCTTTAATAATAATCTTGAATATTTGGATGTCTTGGCCTAGGCAAATGATTTATCAATACTTATTTAATATGTTAAGGTTTTTATCTTCTCCAACAGTTTTCAACTAATTTCAAAGTTTTTAGTGTCGTTGGGTAGGGCTTGTATTCAGTAGTTTCTGCTATTAATTTTGCCTAACTTATGAGACTGAAATCAAAACGCTATCCATCATTAAAATTTGAAATTTTCCCCCATTATAAAACATTAGGATTGGGTTGAGCATTTTAAAAATCTGTTAATGTTTGTAAATAAGCGTTGTTTTAGGTGATGACTAATAATCACAATTTTGGATTGGTCGGAAATGATCATGATGTGATAGGCCTACTTAGTCCCAATTAAACTGCTCAATTTCGAGCATCAAGTACACTAGTATTGTAGGCCTAAATAAATATTTAATCTCAAGCCTACTCTGTTATGTTAAAAATTTGCTTAATTTACTACCTAGATCTAGATTCTTTCTAGAGAGCCAAGTCTTAAAAACTGAATAGACCTAGAGTATAAGTTAGGCCTAGGCCGTAGCGAAAAAAAGACTTAAGTTAAATTGAGTTGATATTGTGTATAGTGCCCACACAAATACCCAGAGATTTCTCTAAAAAATAATTGAGAATGGTTACAAACCTGATCTAGGCCTAGGTATTTTGTAGGAATTTGCGAGTTCTGACAACAGTGCATTATCGCGACTGTCTGAATGATGTACGTTGCTGCTCAAGGGCAGAACTATCACAATTGTTTTAAAGGCAATACCACACAACTAAGTAGGCATATCAAGAAAATAATATTTCTTCAAAAATAATTTACTCATCTGGGTGATCCCCCCCTTTAAGTTACCAACATTTTGAATTTAAGGTTTAAAAAAATTAGGCCTAAGTATAGGCTTACTGTTTTTTTTGCTTTAAACCAATATTTTTATATAATGCTATTCTTACTTCTATTTGATAGGGTATCCAGCAAAAATTCTTTATCTTATGATTTTTTAATGAGATATATTTCCTATTTATCTGGCTATGTATCAATTATATGTATCTGTTCGAAATAAAGATGTTTTGATTTTATTTCTAAACTAAAACAATTCCGTAAAAATAAAAACTTATAGTATAATGGTGTTGAATAATTTTAAATCAATTTTCTAACTGAACACTCTTGAATGCACCTCCGTTGTTACATATAGTGTCAATTCACTGTTGAACATTGAAAATTGAGTTCAACTATTTTGGTTGAAGTTAATCTAAAGTAATAAAAATATATATATATATAGGCCTACTGGAATGTTGTCAAAAAAATTGCTGTGAATTAGGGAAAGTGTGATTTTATTCACTAAGCCTATATTGTTAGCTAAGTTTCTCATTAACCATATCATATTTTCAAAATTTATTTTGTAGTATCTAATCTATAATTGCGGATCCTAATCTGAATTGGTCGCTGCAATAATGAAAACAATTAATAACCGACATTGCTTCATTGTATCCGGGACCGGAAGTGCCACTGGTTGCCCTTGTTCAGGTCATAGGAGAATGTACTGTATTTTAATTATAAAATGGAATTTAAAAAGCCTGACTTAGTTCTTAATATACATTTTGTATTATAAATTAGGATCATGAAGCTGCACAATAATATTGTGTTGATTTTTAAACATCAATACTAAGAATTCTATTGTTTTCAGTGATGATCGCCACAAAGGAAGAAATGGACAGTCTCAAGATCCCTCATCACTTGAGAACTTACTGTGCACATTTGTAACATTGAATTCATGAAGTGCAAGAAGGATAACTTTCCATGGGTGGTTGCCTGTGAACACCAAAAACATGATTACCACAACTGTGAATATGAAGAGTAAGTGTAGTAGCAATTATTTTTTTAGAGACTCATTCATCCCATTTATATGATTTACAGGATATTAGAAAGAAAGTAAGTTCCGCTTATATCTGGTAAAGGGTGGGTTTGAGGTACTTGGAGGCTAGCGAGTGCAGGGACCCTATAGTCAAACTAGGCGGACCGCCTAGGGTGCCAAAGAACAAGGAGAATTGCGGCAGACACGACGGTTAAGGGTTCCCGTAATGTACATTTTAAAGAGTGCCCCTGATTGGCAGAAAGATCACCCCGCCCTCAATCTGCGGAGACAAGCGCCCGCCGATCGATAGAAAAGATCGCCACACTGCTGTACCAAAGAGCCCAATCGTATGGGAAAGATCATCCTTATTCTGTGGGAACGAACTCAACCAATCGGCGAGACAAATTTCCCCCATATATGCGGTAACAAGTGCCCCCGATTGGTAGAGACAAGCAGTGTAGAGTGCTGAACTCCTTGACAATGATTTATTTCTTGTGTCTGAACCTTTATCTTACAAAGGGCATTGTGAAAATTTTTGATGATAAACTATTAAAAGATTAAAGATTGTAAGCGCTTTATCTATTATAAATTGTGAGTAAAAATGCATTTTAATTTTTAAAAATAATTTTTTTTTTATAGAGGCTAAACTAAATTTGGGGGGGGGGGGGGGCTAGTGGCCCCCTTTCGCTTTCGCTTAGGGTGCCAGAAAAACCTCCTGTGCGAGTGCCAGTGTTGGTTGAATAAACTCTGTCTCTGTAAAAAGCAGTGACATAACTAGGGGGGGGCTGGCGGGGGCTTGTGCTGTAATCAGGAAAGACCATAATGGCTTAGTACCACGGGCTTGGATTTGAGGATCGCTGAACAATCTTTGGAAAACAGATAGAATTTAAGTTTTTTATAATTTTACAAATATAAGCTCCCAAGTTAAATTTAAGTAAATTTTCACTCTGAAAAACATTTCGGTGTTATTAATTTTGAAAAGAGACACCCTTAAGAGTAATCTTGTAGAGAATTATATCTCTTGTAAGTCTCTAGGAATCAGTGGGACTGCTGTGCGCTGTAATTCGAAATCAAATAACACTACAAGTTTACTGCCAGCTCCCCCGCTGCTATTAACGGTCCAGTCGACTTCTGCCAAAACTAAATTTGTGGATTAGGCCTATTAGTGTAGATCTTCATTTATCTTTTGAACCAAACATTTAAGACAGATCCTACTTTGTCAAAATATTTTTTTCTCAAACTTAAGTGTTGATTTTGACAATAAGATCGTTGGTTACACTCGAACAGCGCACAACGGTCACACTTCATTGTGGTCATTGGTGCTTTCTTTCTTAAGCAAACTGGACTGACACGTATGGTTCCGAACTCCAATAATTCATTATCTATTCCCTCAACAATAGATCACACAATCCTATTAACCCTCCAACTGGTGAACGTCGCGATCGCGACCCACTTAGGCCGTTCTAAACTGGTAGGATCGCGATCGCGATCCATTTGCAAGGTCTATGTAAAATGCATTTTACTTCGTTATTTTATAGTCAATGTCGATGTTTTTTATATAGTATGAAAGGAGGAAAAGATGAACAATCTAGTCATCATATGTTCAGCTGTATTTGTTGAAATATCAGTATGTTGGTAAGACTGAATTTCTGGTTTCTGAATTTTTTGTTTACGCGTATCGTAGGGGCGGCGCTGTTTTGTGGTTATGTTATTACTTGGAATGCAAATTTTTAGTGAATTATAGTTAGTTTGCAATGTAATAATGAGTGAATTGAGTAATTATAGTGCTATTTGGGCCTTCTAAATGAAGATTCAGAGTACAAAGTGAAGTTGTCAGTGAACATGAAAGTTGTGAGTTAGGCCTAGGCCTAGGTGAGTGAATAGGCCTAGGCCTAATTTTATTAATTTATTATAAATAAATATAATTATTTATATACATAACAAATAGTTATATTAATATTATAAATAGTTCTAGTAAAAATTTTATCATAAAAAATTAATAAAATAAAAAATAAAAAATTAAAAAAAATAGGCGGCGAAAATGTGGTTGTGCTTACCTTACATATTTGCTTTGTAATATTGTTATTTATAATAGTAACAATCAAGTGTTATACATCAGTAAAAAGCCAATAAAATTGTGGTTATTTTGGCTATCTTAGTTATGTTGTATGGACAACATACCTTACCATGATAATACTCTAAAAGGAAAATAATAAGAAAAAAAATCTCTATTGTTACAAAATAGGAGGATTAACAAAATAAATTTTTGTAAGTACACTAAAAAACAATATTGTTTTGAATAGCCTATTCATTCTGAAAAAATTGATATATAATTTGTATGTTTTTATATACCAATTTATATGTTTTATGTTGTTTGTACTAAATGTTCTGTGCGGCGGCCAAAAAAACCTCACAGTAAAGGAGGTTATAATGACCGTTGGAGGGTTAATATCATCAGGTTTGATTTCATCAAAGAAATTAATTGCAACTCAGCAGAAGAATCTACAGCGGGGGGCGCACTCTAACTTGTGGCGGTCATTTTGATTTTGAATTCATAGTCCAGCACTACCAACCTCCATGACTTACAGATAGGTTCTAAAGAGCTTATCTAACAACACTGGCACTTGCATTTTATTTTAATTCTTCTAGAAGGACTACTATACACGTGATAAAATTAAGATATCGTAATGAAATGAACCAATTATAGTCTAGGCCTCTAATTATGGCCTTCCCTTTCCAAAGATTAAGTGGAAACATACTTTCTGAATGGACCTCATGATCAGAAGTGATATCTTTGCTATAAAATAGGTTATTGTTTTAGTCATAGACATATTCTTGCACAAACATTTGGCTTGTACATTGCGTAAAGTTTAATATATACATCGTAACGGAGTTATAACCAGCTACCATCTTAAAAATAATAATAATATAAAAATAAATAAAAGATGTTCTGCAGTGCAAAGCACCTGCGTCAATATATTTCAAATGAAAATTAAAACTGAGCCTATATTTCCAAAGTGGCCTGGATAGGGCCATTTGGATTTGGTCTGGCAGCTGGCATAGCTGAGAGATCACTTGCGCGATGGTTCTGCAGCTGAAAAAAATTGTTGTTCGTTTAGCACCACTCGGGGAGTACGTGCAACTTTAATGGAATGCTGCGGACGCGAACAACATCACTGTCCAATGTCTTGCATGATGAGATAATTCCAAACTCATCATGTCATTCAGTAAAATTTTATTTAAGGCAACCTACCTAGATCTTAGTTTTATTGGCTGGTCAAGTGAAATCATGATTACAGTCACTGAATCTAAAGCGACAGAATAAATTATGCCTTCCAACAGACTTCAGATCTTCATATTTTTAGATAATTTATCTTAATTTTTAATATTTTTTTACATGAGGGACCAAATATGTTTGGTTTTCCATTAATAATATTTTTTTCTCAAGGTACCTTGATCGTATGAAGGATTTCGAAAGAGAACGCCGGTTAATGGAAAGAGCCAAACGAATTGCTGCTAAAGCTAATGCTGCTTGAACCACAGGTAGGTGGTAATAGCCTTGAATTGACAATGATGGTTAAAAAAATGTAAGTATGTAAAAAAAAGTGTAATCACATCAGTTGCAAAAAAAGACTTTAAACAGAAATAGGGACTTAAAACATTCAGTTAAATCAGTGAAGTCAAAATGATTAAATTTCTGGTAATGTTTGTATGTTTTGTTGCTTGGTTCATTAAATTCTAAAGGACTTGACCAACTTTTTATCAATATTAATTCTCAAGACCCAAGATTAATTAACCCTTTTTTCTCATTCAGATTAAGAAATAGGCTGCAGTAGGCTTCCGATTTTCAATGGCTGTACGATCACCAAATATCGAGCTCTGTTAATCCAAAAGCTTCCTCAAATAACCTAAAAAAGATAATAGCCAATATCTAAATGAGGAGGAAAGCCATCACTAAATCATAAAACTGATCGATAAATGAGAAAAACGATTAATGGTTGAGAAATATAGCAGCATTGCATCAGATGCGTACTCGGCAAATTTCCAACAGATTTTTTTATTTTTGCTTATTACACCATAAACACTGGGTTTGAGGACGTAGGTTTGCTGCCATGGGGTTGCCAATAGTTGTAAGCAAGTAAAGGATAATCCTTTCCCAGTGGTAGTGCATACTAATTTGTATCAAGATTTGGTATTTTTTTATCTTCTCCATAAAACCCTATGGGGGTGAATAAGCAAGTTTGCCGCCATGTGGATGTTGTAAGCAAATATAAGTCAAAGTCATACCTAGGGAATGTACATACGATATTTGATAAAGTTATATCAATAAATAAGCGAGGTATAGGGTCGTGTTAATTTTTAACAAGAATAACATATGATAAACTCTTTTTTCTGTTATTAGTTCAGCCAAGTTAAAAACTCAAAATACAAAATTGTTTTGTTTCAGGCTCTTAAATGGTTTTAGTTGAAATTGTCGATTTTTAAAAATGAAAACCAAAAAAAGGCCAAAAATATTTTTAAACCTTTTTTCAACCCCACAAAACCGCCATTCCCATAATCCCATTGTGCTGAATCACTCATGAAAATAATTCACGTCCTACACGTTCATACCAAATTTCATCAAAATCAAAGGTCGCTTTCAAAAGTTATCAGTACTATGGACAAAAACGTATACATCCATGAAAGTTAACGAATGGTGTTTTTGGCTTCTGGGGACTTTGAAATAAAAAGTAACGTGATCCCGAGCTTAGGTCTTACCATGGCTACTACCGTACTAGCCTTTCCTATAGGGAAATTCACTAAATGAGAAAAATTGTCTCTAAATGCTGTCGTTAGACCGCTTATTGATGAATTGCATTATCACCACTAAGCCAAATGCTGATAGTCTGCTCACTGATAATCGGGAGTCTATAATGGTGCCCCTCATGTATGGGAAAAGCAGAATAATTCTCAGCTCTAACGATGCTGGCAGGTTTGTATGATTTGCACTATGCTGCCAAAAAAATTCAATCTGCAGATGCACTATATAGCGTTATAGTAATGGTACTAGTGATAAAATTATGTTTTTCAATTACATTATTTGAATGAACATTGAAAGAATACGAACTTTGGATTCCAGTACCTGTGTATAAACTTATTTACTCGTTCATTTTCATTTCATTTATTTTTCATTTCATGTAGGGCTACTTGTTGAACGATATAATCGCCTGTATAGCAAATATTTTGGACGAGAGCTAACTCCAATGTCAAAACTTGTTTTCGCCACAAAGCTTTTTAAAATTTTGCTCTTGATTGGTCAAGTAATCCTATACTATAATACGAGCAATGTCTGAAGGGATGTGTGTTCCACGATCTCGAAATCTAGCGGTTAGATTTGGCTTAAACTTTGCATTTCAGGAAATGTCTGATTTGGTCTAAATTTAAGTTAAAAAATAGTAATTTTTAGCATTGGTCTTGGTGGGTTGCTATTTTGGTAACGAAATAACAACGAAAGGTATACAAAAATAAAGAAACAGAAATGTTAAGCAGACCTTTTGAAACAGCTGTTAATTGTGAAGAGGTATAGTTGGTTGTTGGTGGAAATTTAATAGCTGTATTACCATGACACTATAACAAAACTGAAATAACACCAATGAGCAACGCTCGGTTAACCTGGTACTTTTAGCCTAAGAAGTAAGCCACTAGGCTTAACCATATGGAGTTTGTTTTATATGTGTATAAAATAAGAGTAAATCTTCGTTACTAATGAAAGTGACATGTTTTCAGGCTGCTATCTTCTCACACACACTTCGTAGCCATGATGATCCATGTGTGTCTTTGTAAATACTTATGATATTGTTAACGGAAATTAAAATATTTAGTACAGATTGTTTAAACAACTTTTTACCTTCCTATTAGTAATTAAAGACCTGGTTTTGGAGCATAATGGTTTAGAGATGAATTATTCTAAAATATTTTGATTCATAAAGGAGGATAAACTTTGGATTGTACAGGGGCCGGTTTTTTTTTCAACCTTTGATAGGCTATAAATAAAAGACATGTTCATGTAAAACAATAATTTTACCACCCAAAGATTGCTATACTTAAGGTTACTTTTTGACATAATCATCGAAGAGATTGAGACATTTGTCATATCTGTGGACCAGCTTTTCAATACAATCTTCAAAGAAAGTTGCTGCCGGCCGGGAATTCCTTATTCAGAGCAATAATAAAAAATAAAAAGAATTCCAAAAGGGAAAAAAATTTAATTAAAAAAAAATATTAAGAAATTTAGTAGAAAAAGCAGTAATGGTGAATCTGGTTTTCTTAACGATTCTGTCCAATCTTTGAACCAGGTCATTTGAAAAGACCTGCTTCAACGAGTTGACAGAATTGTTAAAGAAAATCACAGATTCTTCATTACTGCTTTTTTACAACATTTTTGAATTTTTTTTTTTTAATCAATTGTTTAAAATTGGTTTGAACTTTTTTTGGATTTTTTTGTGATTTCTTACCAACTTTCTGGAAATAAATATCTACCATATATCCCAATTCAGCTTCAGAAAGACATGAGTACATGAGTAGCATTAGCCAATTTTGTGAACAATAACCTAATTGTTTTGGATGGCCCACAGAATACTGCTGCAGTATTCTGTGTTCTCTCCAAAGCTTTTGATTGTGTAAATCATGGCTTGTTGATTACTAAAATGGTTAAAATAGGTTTTAAGGGAAAGTGTATTAAATGGATCAAATCATACCTAATGGATTGGAAAATGAGGATTGTTGTTGTTCAAAATGGTATAAAATATTATTAAGAATGAGAGAGTGTAGGAGTAGGAATCCCTCAAGGATCATTTTGGGACCTCTATTTTTCTTAATTTACATAAATAATTTGCCCAATAAATTTTTTTTAAACCCTACGCGCCTGTAAAGTTAAAGTTGCAGTATGTTAGAAAATCAACTATAGTTTCGTAAGGAAAAAAGCAATCAAAGTTGGGTTGCTTTTATTAAAATTTGCTACAAAAATTGTCATTACTTATTACAAAAACCTTAAAATTTTGTGGCAAAATCGACACAAACATAAAAAATTGATTTCTTTCTTTACATCATATAAAAACCTTCCCTTACAGCTCCTTTGTTTGAAGTTAATATGTAAAGCTTGCATTTAAGATTTTCTTGTGACTCCTAGTGGGCCGTCCCCCATTGGGGCTAAAAAATCACATTGTACCACAAAATGAAGTACTAATGGCCAAATATAGATGTTTGAAGTTCCATTCCTCTAAGTCATCCCTTATAGAAAAAATAAGAGGGGAAGACATTAAAATTCAATTTCTGTACTAAAATGGAGCCAAAAATGGAGTCTTTTTTCACTGTCACCATAAAACAAAATACAATATTGCTTGTTATCAAACCGAACATAGTAATATTATATATCATTGTAAAGCTAAAATAATTCTCTACAAACTACAGATTTACGGTTTTACATATTAACTTCAAACAAAGGAGCTGTAAGGGAAGGTTTTTATATGATGTAAAGAAAGAAATCAATTTTTTACGTTTGTGTTGATTTTGCCACAAAACTTTGAGGTTTTTGTAATAAGTGGTAATGACAATTTTTGTAGCAAATTTTATTGGGAACAAAATAAAAGCAATCCAACTTCAATTGCTTTTCTCCTTGATTTTATAACATACTGCAACTTTAACTTTGCGGGGGCATAGGGCGTAAAGCTCAAGGGGGATTTTCGGGATAATGCACACCCTTATCATAGTCTTATCAACTGTGAAAAATTCAGCTCCTCCGGAATTACTTCCGACTTGAACCGATTTTGACTGGGCTAAATGTGGTCCTGTGAATCCAACCGTGGTATCTTGACCACAGACTGTCTGAAACTTAGGTTACTAACTTAATACAGCCTGTGTGTGACAAGGTTTATGAATTCAAACTCTAGTAAGGCGTTATTCCTCAACGAAGTAGATATAGTTTCTGTTGTCGATTTCCTCATCATAGGAGGAGGAGAAACCTTAGAATTAGACTAATAAATAAGCTCGCTGTAGTCCTGTGGCTTAAAAATTAGGTGCGTTTTTATTGCACACAACACTACTTTTTTAATGATCTCTTCAACAATTATTTTTAGGTACCCTTTTGAAATTCCATCCCATAGATCAATCAACCTGGTTTTAGAACTTAATCTGGACTAATATAGGCCTACGTGTTGCTCGAAATCGAGCAATTTATTTTAATATAAAACAAAAGTTACTTTTAGCTCTAGAATCAATGACATCCGCCAATCCAATATTGTGAATATCAGTTCTTTAATCACACCAACTAACACACTATATTTACAGCTGATTATTAACAGTTTTTTAAAATGCTTTATTTAATCCCAATGTTATTTAAATGGGAAATTTTGAGATTTCAATGGTGAATAGCGCCTTTATTTTCAGTCCGATTTTCATCAGTTTTTGGCGGAAACAACTACAGACCAAGCCCTATCCAACGACACCAAAAACTTGAAAATCTGTTGAAAGTTGTAGGAGGAGTTCTCAAGACAAAAAAAACCCTTAGCGTATTTAATAAGTATAGATATTGCTGCTCCTATATCTTCACACCAAATTACGTCGGAGTCGAAGGTTTCTTTCAGAAGTCATCATGTAAATTGATATCCGTGAACAAAGTCTAAAGGTATATAAGCTGTAAAAATACGAGTTTTTTATGTGGTTGGTTACATAAACTAAGCAGTAAGACAAAAAATGTGTATATCATAATATGGGTCTTAAGTTGCTTTCAAACATAGTAATTTTACGACCCTCATTATTATTCAAAGCGTAACTCTATACTATCGTGATGAAAAATCCTAGTTATTGCATCAGACTTTGAAATAAACCGTTAATGAAAAAAATAAATAAAAAAAATTGAAGGTGTCTCAAAATGTGGAAGCTACTGAGCGCACACTCAGACCTACTCTACAAATTGCCTTTAAGCTTCCCTTACTTTCCTCACAACTTGTCACCCTGGCTCTCCTTCCCAACCATGCCACTGCAGCTCTCTTTTTTTTATCGGCAACTGGAGAGGTACCCTGCATTCTACATCAATTTTAATGTTTTAAGAGGAGTAAATTATTACTTTCTCCCATTTCACGTAGGACTTTAGGCATAGGCAAGCTTAAAAAACTTAGGAGAGGGTTAATGAAACAACAATTTTTCCGTTATGAAAACAAGTACTTTATTTTAACATTTTCATATATATACATACATGTATTATGTGTATATTAGGAAACATTCTTGTAGATCTTTGCATAGCACATGTGAAAACAAGTTTTATCTCCACCCTATTAAATGATTTCCTGATATCAAAATTTTTGATTTCAGTCCCTTACTTATGTCTTCATGATTAAAGTCAAACTTTTAAGTATACGTACAATTACCACACCTCACGATTTTTCACAGCAATTCTAAAAAAAAGGAATTTTATGCTTCAAGATGCAACAAACAATAAAATTAATCTGCACACTCACGCCTAATGATATCTTTTCATCTAATGAAACATTAATAAAAATAAATAAAAATCTTTTATAGTGAAACCTTGGAAACTACAATCTTGTACAGTACAGTAGAACCCTGTCCGACAGGCAGTTGATCCGAGGTCAGTTAAGAGAGCTTCCACTGTATTGGAACAGATTTCAGCATAAATTAATTCCAACATCTGAGGTTCCACCATAACTTTAAATAATAGTATAAATCACATATAAATAATAAAACATCAATTCTTTACTGATCCTAAATATATTCATGGTACAATAAAATTAATCGAAAAGGGAAACAAGTTAAACTGTGCTGGGTAAAAAACATTAAAAAATTATCACTCGTAAATAAAATCAAACCGTGTATAAGGGGTAAAGTTGGTCGGGTTAGGTGGGTTGAGCAGTTTAATAATCGTCTCCTCGGCTGATAACCTCTTTGCAAGTCGGACGAAGCACGATCGTGTGTTCGAACTGGGCCGTGTAGCAGCCCTTGACATCACACAGGGGGGGGTACGACTCGACAATGCCTGAAATCACAGCCATTGTAACATTGTGAATACCACAATATTCAACCTAAAGAGTTGAGTAAATATGACCAATTTTTAATTTTGGAGTTGATAGGTATTTTATAGGATAGGACTAACTGAAATAAAATACTGCTGTGACAAAAATCAAAGCTACGTCCCTCCTCAGAAATTAAATTTTTTTTTTATTTATTAAATGTTGTAAAAAACTATTTCAGTTTTACTAGTCTCATGAATGAATAACTTGTAGACATTTTATAGACATATTATACGCGTATTTAAACCACTTCAACAAATATAGAATACAATTTTCATATATTTATATCTTTTAATGACTTTAAGCAAAATAATGTAATGTAAAAAAAACCTGTACAAAATCATCTATAACATTTTAAATAAAAAAATAACCCTCTCTTACAGTCTGATTATTTCAAATTTAAATGAATATTAGGGTTCTCTAAAACATCTTTTCTAAATAAATACCAATAAAATTAGCAGTTTTGTTCAAAAGTTATTTGGTTATGGACACATTCTGGAATTGTGACGGACACAGTACAAAGTAGGAAATGACTTAGTAAATATAGGTTTCTGTACCTATCTGTACAAAATATTGTTTTTAAGCTCCGTGACGGTGATATTTTCACCATTGGCTGTGAATTTGAAGAGTAAATTCATATGTATAATTTAACCCCTCACCTTTGTCACACAAGTCTTTCAAAGCCATCTGGTATTTGGTGGCACCCGCACGATCCAGCCAGCGTTTGCAGAACGCCAAAGTCCCAAAGTTGTTGTTAATCACATTTAAAAGCGATTTTGATGACTGCAACCTGAGGAAAATTTACACTTTAGATTTGACGAAAGACATTAGTGTATTATGATTGACTTTAAATAAATAATTTCTTAATCCACATAAGTTTTGCTTAAACATTTAATAGCATTTTTGATAGTGTAGGCATTCAATTGATATTACTGTAGGCCTATCTCACTTTTGGCGGTTGAAGAATATACAAAATCTAAAAACAATTTATCAAGGAGCTAATTTTTTGATACAGCTAATTTGTTATCCAAATTTGCACATAGACAACAATCAACTCTTCTATTAAGGTGGGATATGATGTCCAATTCATGAAAGTGAAATTGTAAAAAGAAAATTTGCAGGGAATTCTTGTTAATCCAAATATTTGTTTGCTGTAGGCAGTCAGATTGTACAGTGGAACTTGTATAATTTGAACCTTGATAGACATTTATCAATAAATTGCATTATCCCATATACTTTACAGTCTTATCAATGTGCTACGGTTCTCACGAAAATTCCTAATTAGAAGGTCAACTTATCCAGGTTATACTATATTTATAAAATATCATAGACTTAAAACATAAATACAGCAAAGTCAAAGATGAGAGTAATATAATACTCAGGGTCACACTCGAAGAACTGAAAGTTTGTTAAAACATGAAAATAGATAAAAAGTCCAACTAACTATGCCTGAGGGTTGTTTGGCTTAAAGAGGCATTCAATCAAGATTTGCCTCGACTTAAAAAAGAAACATTAACTTTGTATATATTCATTAATTGTGTTTTGGTGAGAGAGTAGATAGATTCTAAGGTAAATAAAATGTTTATTGATATTCCTGCTAACAAGGAGAAATTGAGGATAAACAAAGCAAAAAGCACATAAACTGCTTTGTTTATGAAAATTTTTTTGAAAAATATCCATCTGGCTAATAAATTAAAACTTATTGCAGTATTACACTGTGGTATCACTTTACCTGAGAGGCATAAAACCCGCATCGAAGTTCTTCATGTAGTGAGAGACCTCCATATCGTCATGGACTTGCCCTCGACCTGTGGAGCCGAATGTCTCGATGGCGTAAAACTCATTCTCTTCCATCACTGTGGCGTCCCCTCCCTTCACGATAGGAACCGTTTTACCTGCGTGGATACCTGTAAGAGAATAAGCATATTGTTAAAAATATTCAAACTAATAATTTACTCTGTTAGTTGGTCCTTTGAAACCTTTGCCATGTATTTTTTTTTTTGGGCTGCACAGGCCCCCTAGTGACTATGTATTTTTTAATGACCACATTGAAAAGTTCTAAAATAGACGTTCCAGGGCAGTTTTGCATATTTACTGTTAAAAGGCATTACTTATGTAACTATTATGAGGAGAGTGGGGGATGCACTTGCTATAAGCAGAGGGGGCGTAGCTTATTGGTACTTTGACTCACCACTCCCGCCACCTGCTCCAAAAGCGTTCATCTTGACACTTGGACGTTGCCTTTCACTGCATTACTACAAGGTTTTATATAGCATATTTCACTAATATTTTACGTATTATTATCCGACAAGGCATTTATAAAGTCAATTTTTATATTTTTCACACAAAGATATTTCATTATATTTATGAAATACCATTTTACTGGCCTTCTCTTATACACAAAAATAGTTTTTGTGCATTAAAAGGAAATATTTTTCTTACTCTTTTAGGCCACTTGAAAATTCATACAGGATACATTTATTTTATTTGAACGAATGTTGTTTTTTGCTTCTAGGGACCTCAAAACAAAAAAGTATCATGGTCCCAGGCTTAGGTCTTACCATGACTACCACCGTACCATGGAAAATCTTAATACCATGATATATGTATTTTCACTTGTTTCTATAAAGCTGTCATTACTTACGATAAGGAGCAACTGAATGGCCGTTTAGATTCCTTATCGACTTGACTTGGTAAGTTTTACCATCTATTTCTACTTCATAAGATTCCATAACTTCTTGAATGGCAGCACCAATTTCACAAAGCTGAACATCAATTCCAGCAACCTGGAACCAAAATCAATTAATTGAAAAAGATTGAAAATGGTAAAGTTACCTTCAAATGTGTAAAAATGGAAAAAATTTTGTTATACTATACAGTACACTCTCGTTCATCGGACTCGGTGACATCGGAACTCCGCTTCATCGGAACTGAAAATCTGGATATTATTAATTTTTTTTCTTACGAAATAAATAATTTTTCCGTTTTAGCGCCTTCAATTTCCATTCGTTCTATCGGCACAACAGTGAAGTATCACATTTTGCATCAAACGTCATCAGGCGTTTTCCATAATCTGTACCCATCGATGTGATTTACGAGGCCGTGGAGTATTCGCACAAAATAGAAAGAGGAAGGGGCAGGAAGTGAACATCCGGTTCGACCGCTTCCCAAACTGTCCTTCAGTCTGTCTCGCGTCGCGACTGCACCTGTACGTGGAAGTCAGTTGACTGCTGGAATATGAGAATAAAGATTTTGGATCTTTATTTCCTGCGTTGTTTTTATTCCTATCTGTTCATTGTTACCATGTTTAAAGTTTGAGTGCCTTATTTTCATAAAACCTCTTGTGTTATCTTAAAAACAAGAGTGAATACAATCACGATAGTTCACCGTACGGGCGGAAATGATGACTCACGACGGACTCCGCTTCATCGGAATTTTTTGACATCCGAACCGGCCGTCCGCCACATTAGTTCCGATGAACGAGAGTGTACTGTACTATAATACGAGCACTGTCTGAAGCAGGGTGTCTATTGAAATCTGATTTTAGAATTCCAGTATATTTCCAGTATTTCCAGTATGTTTATTCAAAAAATTCCAGTATCACTCGCGAACTATGATCAAAATATGGAGTAACAATAATGACAATTTATTCATAAAATCGATATTAAAATAGATTTTTGTATTAAGATAAAACACTTATGATGATTAAGTACTATCCAACAATAACATTTGTTTAATATTTTTTGCTGTTTTTGTGAAGGCCCCCAACTGACCCTCTAGTCCTCCGTTCTTCCCACTTTATTTCATGTTTATTTAATATAAAAATAATGATAGAAGAACATTAAAATAAAAGAAATATATAAATAAAATGGGTTAGTACTTAAAATAAAAAATTATAACATTACAATTTAAGAAAGAAATTTAAATTCTGAATACAAAATGAAACGTTTTCTAGTCTCCATCTTTACACAAATGTTTACATTTCTTGATTAACTATTTGAAAAGAACTTCAAGGTTCCTGATTTTGGTTTGCATACAAACGGTACCTAAACAGCATAATTGACTTGTCAAATATTTTTACATTATTATGTACAGATCAAATGCTAAAATCTATATTTTATGAATTCAAAACCATACACATTTTAATAAAATGAAAAAATTCCAGTATCTATTTTGAAATTCCAGTATAATTCCAGTATTTCAAGTATTTTCAGTATCAGTAGACACCCTGAGAAGGGATGTGTGCTCCACGATCACAAAATCTAGCGGATAGATTCTGCTTAAACTTTGCATTTAAGTGTGTTTTGGCCCAAAAATAAGTTTAAAACCAGCCTCAATCTCAGAAAAAAACGAATTTGGTCTAAATTTAAGTTTAAAAATCGTAATTTTTAACATTGGTCTTATGGGTTGCTATTTGGTTAAGAAATAACAATGAAAGGTGTACAAAAATAAACACATTAACATAGGAACATTAATGTTAAGCAGTCTTTTTGACACAGCTGTTAACTGTGAAGGGATATAGTTGGTTGTTGGTGGAAATTTAATAGCTCTATTACCATGACATTATAACAAAAGTGAATTAGACCATCGGACAAGGCTCGTTTAACCTAAAACTTTATATTTAAAATACCGATAATATTTTTTTTATTACATAAATCTCAGTGAGTTTGAAGATTAACCCTTTTGCCTGGACAATAATCAATAGAAATTATAAAAACCTGTACAGCATTCCTACTATTCTGAACTGGGGCCCCGATCAATTGACAGAAATGTTCGAAAAAACGGAGTTTATGATTTATATAAGATTGACTGGTTTATTACTGTTTTTTACTCATTAGGATATATAGTATCAACACTTGAGGAGGATTGTAGCATCTCTAGAGTTTATAGGCCTACCAATCTATCAGTTAGGTAGGCAACATATTATCTAGGCAGGGCTAATTTGACTTTTTTTAATACTCCCTCCATGAAGGTTTTATAAACAAATCTTTCCTTTTACATTTCAGTAATCAAGAAAACTAAAGTAAATGTAAAATCCCTCTTACTTAAATCTTAGTAACGTTCTGTAAAACTGGCTCGAAGTATAAACAATTACTCTTACCTTGATGCCAGTATTGGTGGCATCTCTCACAGCTTCAATCAACTTGTCATACTTTGGGTTGAACGTGCAAGTCCAAGCGCAGTCAATAATCCGACCTAAACAAATACCATTCACCAGAATAAAACTTTTTACTTTTTCATAAAACTAATCTATAACAAAAATTCCTCAGTAAGAAATAGAACACATATTAAATATTACATATGTTTAATGTAAACATGTATGGCCACCCCAACAAGATTGGCACCATGGCAGAACGGCACCCCTCCTATAGGTGGCGATCAGTTGTGTGCAGTACTTGACAGATTGGTACTCCCGAGAAAAGGAGAGTGCCAATCTGTTGTTTTGAGAACTTGTTGCCGGTCACAAATGGTGGCGATCAGTCGCGGCAGAATCCAACAGAATGGGGCCTCAATAAGTAATTTCCTTGTTTTACTTTACTTTAATATTTAAATTTTTCCCCATCCATTCTAATGTGCGCAAAAACAGGAACTTTAAGGTAATTAAAACTACCTTATATAATTTCTAAGAATACCACTATGATCCATAATAGTTACATTAAATTTGTAAAATGGAGTTATTATTTTAATATAAGTCATTCTTTGTTGTATCTTCACATACAAGAGCCTAAGTGATGATTTAAATTGCCTCTCTTTCGAAGTTCAAGAAATGTTATACTCAAGAGACAAAGAGGCATCCAGACTTCTACAAACCATTTGAGTAACCTAATCCTTTGTTAATACCACTTAATCTTCCTCAGTAAAAAAAAATGTTTTTTCATATAAGCTAACTTATGTATCAAAATATGAATTTTGATAATGAGTTATTCAAATTCAAATTATTTATTTCCATTATATATATTACACAACTATATTACATAAATTCATGGAAATTAGTCCCCACATAGGAGATTCTGTGTGTGGGGACGAGCCATTGTTCAGTAACTAAATAACTAATTACAATAAGAGGAAAAAGTTTTAAATCAAATCTTGCGAGGGGAATTTATTAAAATGAATTATAGTAACTGCACTAACAATTCTTTAAAAAATGTAACAAAGAAAATTGCTGCTGATGAATCTCATAATTAATTTTAACTATCTTAAAAATAGAAAAATACCCCCCGTCGCAGCAAACCTGCGTACTCAGCGAATTTCCTAAGGATCTTGAGATTTTGTATTTTCCCAATAAACACCATAGGAATGAGTATGTAGGTTTGCTGCCATTCGATGTTGTTATAAAATGTTTGTTTTGTTAGAAAATGTAATAGTTAGGTAAGGTAAATATCAAATTGTATCAATATTCGACACTTAAATTTTCCCCATAAGCCCCATGGGGGTGAGTATGTAGGTTTGCAGCCATATGGGTGTTGTAAGCAAATATCAGTTAAACCCTACCTAGCGAATGTACATACCAAATTTTATCAAGTTATTCCAATAAATAAGCGAGATACAGGGTTTTGTTGATTTTCCATAAGATTAACATTGGAAACCTATTTTTAGCTTTTCTCCGTAACCTGTTAAGCCAAGTTAAAAATTCAAAATACTAAATTGTTTGTTTTTTTAAGCTCTTTTAAATGGTTTTAGTTCAAATTGTTGAATTTTATAAATTAAGGTAAAAAAATGCCAAAAACCCATTTTTGACCCCTTTGAAACCCCATAAAACCTTGTTCCCATAACTCGATCATGCTGGTTCGCTAACTCATGAAAATAGATCTGGTCTTACACCTTCAACCAAATTTAATCAAAATCGGAGGTTGCTGTCAAAAGTTATCAGTACCACGGACACATAGATATATAGATATATATATACATATATATGAAAATGAACGAATGGTGTTTTTGGCTTCTGGGGACCTTAAAACAAAAAAGTAACATGGTCCCGGGCTTAGGTCTTACCATGGCTACTACCGTAATAGCGTATTCCCTAAAGGGAAATTCGCTAAAACTGTAATAAAGGAAAAAACTATTTCCAGATTTATATCTCAATATCTATAAAAAGAAATACAGGATAAAACATCCTGCTGCATTGAGTTATGTTCCGCGACAGGAATTTTGGAACATAACTCAATACAATACACAATAGAAGTAAAATTAAACTATCCATGATTAAATATTTCTAATACAAGCTGGGATGTCATTGTAGATTCCTTTTAGAAAATATCAAAACAAGATAGTTAATCTTGTCGAAGAATGTTTTTCAACGATATACAGTAATAACAAAGACGTGGAATACAACAATAATTTTGCTGATAAGGAGGGAAGATAAGAGTGGCCGCGCCGTCCTGGCCTTAGTTAGTTTAGCTGTTTGCATAATACGCCTTTTCGACATGTGCCATGATGTCAAAGAGTAAGAATAATACGAGGGCAGTTCGGCAAGTAACATCTGTTTGTTTCTTGAGCGGGAAGTGGAGGGGTAGGACCACCATTCTTGTGCCGTGCACGTAGCAGGTCAGTCAGTGTCTAGCCGTAGTAGCTCCGAGGTTGTTCGAGCGTTAGTTTTTGGCAGTCGCTTGTAAAAATGAGTGCTGCAATTGAAAATACTGCCAAGTGTGAGGAGCGTACTATGATTGAATTTTACTTAGCTAAACCATATTAGGCAACAGCTTTTCATATATAACCTTTTTTTATGTCTACACCACAGGTATTTTGTTAAGAGATTGTACAATCCTTTCCCTTACATTAAACGCTTTTAAGGGAAAGCGGTCCATACCCATCAAAGTCTGTGGACACCCCGGGAATCGAACCCGTGACCTCTTGAAGTCCAAGACTCTAACCGTTAGGCCAGCGATCTCGGGGGGAATAAGGCATCTGCCTTTATTCTTTGTATGGGCCAAAAATAACGTGTGAATGGAGGAGTTGTTCAGGAGTGGGTTCACTCGTTTAAAAATGGCCGAACAAAAGTTTATGACAAAGAAAGAAGTGGCAAGCCATCTGTGGTCAGTGATGAACTGGTTGAGAAAATCAACGCAAAGATTTGTGACAACCGATGCTTTACTATCTCATAACTTTCAGACGAATTTCCACAAATTTTTAAAACTATTTTGTACGAAGTACTGACTGACAGGTTAAGCTACCAAAAGTTTTAAGCACAGGTGGACTCAAATATTCTATCATAAAACCACAAGACTCAACAAATGACCTCGACTCTGGACTTTCTGCACCATACAACAACTAGAATCTTTCTTAACTGTATCTAGACTGAAGATGAAACCTGGGTTATACGTGAATCCTGAAACTAAAGAACTATGTAAGGTATGGGAACACATGGCATTGTTACATACATCAACATAAGCACAGCAAGATTTTTCCAAAAGAAAGCTCATGGCAACTATGTTTTATGACGGGTTGAATTATTTATGGAATGTAGGTCAACAATCAATGCAGATGCATACACTGAAACCCTGAAAAACATAATATGCACAGTCCAAAACAAATGCAATGGTCTTCTGTCGTCTGGCATCATTTTCCTGCACAACCAATTTTTTCCTCAGACTGATAAAAAAATTTAGGAATTTATTGACCAGTATAAATGAGACGTTTTTGAGCACCTTCCATACAGCCCTGACTTGGCTTCTAACAATTACCACCTATTCATGCACATGAAAAAATGACTAGGCTCCCAGCGATTTTACAATGATGAGGAGCTCTGAAAGAATGCGGAATTTCAAAGTTAGTTCATAGATATGATAAGTGCTTAGATGTCCATGGAAAAGTAGTTTTAAGACATACATAATAAAAATGTTGTTACTACTTCTGTGTTTAATTTACAAAAAAACAAAGGTTACCTTCCGAACAGCCTTTTTCTTCATATTATTACCATACCTACTGATCAGTTAATTAATATTTGACATCACGCTGTCTAGGGCGCAAAAAGTAGTATGGAGAAAAGTAGTATTGTGTAAACAGGGGCCTTACATCAATTTCATTTTCAAATAATTAAAGCTCTTAGGTTAAAATTACTACATTTCCAGGGTGACTACTGATATCTCATTTTGAAATTCCAGTATATTTCCAGTATTTCCAGTACCTTTTTTCAAAAAATTCCAGTATCACTCGTGACCTATTAAAATCTAAATATGGAGTAACAATAACAAAATTTTTTACATATAAACAAATTTAAAATGGATCTTTGTATAAAGAGATCGCCACTGGTCAAAATTCTACCAAAATATCACCTTATTTGGACTCTTAATTTATTTAATAAATTACCCCTCTTCCATAAGATTAACATTGAAACTTTAAAAGCCCGTAGGGCGTACCCCTGGAGGCTGATGTGAATTATAATGTCATTCTGTTCATCTACAGGATGAACCTTTCTAACAGTATGCGCGGATTTCTCTTACGATACACACAAGCTGAGAAAAAATGAGGAAAATAAACATGCTTGCCTATTAATATATAGATACTTATGGTTGTGATTAATAAGTATTTTCCAATGATAACACTTTTTAATGTAAAATTTTTTTATTAGGCCATTTATACTCCCCTTATAGCCCTCCATACTGCCCACTTTACTGGGTGTTTTAAAAAGGACTTTACAAATAAAAAAATATAAATTCACTGATGGAACCTTTAGTAATAATTTTAGTGTCATTTTGTAGGGAAACACTTCAGAATTTTGTACAAATACATTCGTTAGTTCCGAATATTACATATAAAAGCACTAGTTGGTGTTGCATTAAAATGGCTTCCTTTACTTTAGCTCGAGAGTGCTAAGTGTATGTTATGATTTGAAGAGTCAAAGTTCTTCAAAATGTTTATTCCAATAATAAAATTTGGTCCCCTTAGGTGTGTATTTTGTAATGCCAAAAATAAAACAAAGGCATTATGGAGCATTGTAAATAAAAATAAGAAAGAGAATGTAAATAGTGTAAATAATATAACGCCAGACGAATTTAACGATTTCTATGTAAACATTGCCAAAGATATAACTAGTCCTAGTTTAAATGTAAATAATAATTTTAATTTTAATCACTATTTAAGTAAAAAAATTGTACCTGATGACTTAGATTTTAGTTTTAACTGTGTAACTGAAAATGATATTGTAGATGTAGTAAGGCAATTAGCAAATAAAAAGAGTATGGATCACTTTGGATTGTCAAATGCTCTTGTAAAAGAAACAGTAACTTTCTTTGTTGCTCCATTAACGGTTTTAATTAATAAATGTCTAACCCTAGGTATATTTCCTGATGTTTTAAAAATTACAAAAGTCCATCCTGTTTTTAAAAAAGGTCAAAGGGATGAAAAAGGAAACTATAGGCCGGTGGCTGTGGTGCCGGTTTTGTCTAAGGTTCTGGAAATAGTTATTGGTAAGCAACTAATGAATTATTTAGAAATGAAAGGTTTGCTTTGTAAAAACCAGTTTGGGTTTCGTAAAGGATTAGCTACAACACATGCTATTATTTCTTTAGTTGATAAGGTTATTGACTGTTACGAAAAGAAGGACTTTGCGGCAATTACCTTCTGCGATCTTAGCAAAGCCTTTGATCGAGTTTCTCATGCAATATTGCTAAACAAATTAGAACATTACAATATCAAAGGTGTGGCCCTATCTTTATTTAGCTCTTATCTGCAAAATAGATCTCAGTATGTAGTATCAGGAAATGAAATGTCACAATGTAAACCTGTATCCTGTGGAGTTCCTCAAGGCTCAGTACTCGGGCCTTTGTTGTTTTTAGTGGCCATCAATGATTTGAGTGTAAATGTCCCTGCGGATATTGTTTTATACGCAGATGACACTACTGTAATTACAAGAAATACAGATTATAATACACTTTTAGAAGACTGTAAGATAAATAAAAGTTTAGTAGAGGACTGGCTTAATGCAAATAACCTACTTTTAAATAACAATAAGACAAGCACTGTGATATTTAGTCTTAGAGAAATTCCTGAAGTGCCAAAAGAAGACCTTTATCCAAAATTTTTAGGTCTAACTTTTGATTCAAAATTAAATTGGCACCATCATGTCATTGGGGTAAAACATAAACTCAGCTCAAGCATATTTGCAATAAAACCTTTATGTGGTGAATTAGAACAGGAGTCCCTTATACAGGCATATCATGGACTTTTCCATTGCCATTTAAGCTACGGTTTAATTGCTTGGGGTTCATCTTCTCATGCAAATGAAGTATTTATTATTCAAAAGAAGGCCATCAGAATCTTGGCAGGAGTAAACAAATATCATAGTTGTAGAGAACGTTTTAAAGCTTTTAATATTTTAACTTTATTTTCTTTATTTATTCAGCAATGTTTGCTTTACCTCAGAGCCAATCTAGATCAAATAGACTATAGAAAAGATCTGCACAGTCACAACACCAGATCATGTGGAAATATTAATTTGCCTCAGGTTAGACTGTTTAACACATTCGCTGCGGCTAATAAAAACATAAAACCTTCCCCAGGAGCTGAAAAATTTTATTGTACCAAAACATTCCTTTATATGACATAATTAAGGAACAGAGGTCAAAAATGTTATCCGTTGTGTTTATGACGTCATTTCGTGACATCATATTTATGGCACAGTACTGTGCCTTCAGCATACAGGTGAAAATTATGTACTAAAATTAAAAGAAGTATTTGTTTATTTGAGTAAAACACAATAAAGATAATAAAATTATGAATGAAAAACACAAAGGGGGGTTATTTAAAATGTTTTGAAATTAACTACCCTAATCTATCCTCATTGTTTATCACTAAACATGGTATTTTTCGTAGTACGGCATAGGGCATAGTCCGGGCTCCCCAGGGCACTGCGCACAAAAGTATAGTGTTCGTTTGGTTTTTGAGGTGCGCTAAACATAGTTACAAACTCGTCTGTCCACAACAAAGGCAAACTTCACACTGACAGGAATGGTGGCAATGAGCGCAGGCGTGGCACTTTACTGTTCCCGCCGCTACAGCGCTGCTGTTGCCGCGACGCGGGAACTGCTCAGCCCTAAGGTAAAGCCATACCTACCCCCCACGCTAACGTGGTATACAACTAACTCCGCCAAGAGCTAACCTCACAAAATACAAATGATGAGTGCATTGTAGCATGGCACAGTACTGTGCCATCAGGGTGAGCGTACAAATTTTCATGGCACAGTACTGTGCCATTAGCAGCGAATGTGTTAAGACTGATAAAAGCCCTATGTTAATGGCTATTAGGTTATACAATAAGTTACCATTAGATATAAAACTGCTTAATGATAAGGATTTTAAAGTTAAAATTACTAATTTCCTATGTAAAGAATCGTTCTATTCTATAGAAGAATATATGAAAAAAATATGGAATGCAACAGATTTCTAGCTCATGTTTTTGTATCAATGTAATATTGACGTGCCAATGTATTTGTATGAAATATTTTCTGGCTGAATAAAGTTCTCATTCTCATTCTCATAATAGAAAATGCAGAGCAGTTAAACAAGCAGTATCAGGTTTTTCTAACGAGCACGCCGTGTTTAGTACGCTGAATTCAATGAATGTATCCATTTTAACATAACTGCCACTGTCACTAGTGCTTGTATGGGTGGTATTCGGAACTAGCAGAGTATAGGTTTCAAAACTTGAGTATTTCCATACAAAATGACATTAAAAGGATTACTAAAGGTCTAATCAATGAATTTGTATAATTTTTTAAAGTTGTAAAGTCCTTTTTGAAACACCCGGTAGGGCCTATTTTGTATTTTTTCAATACTGTACAAAAAGTAATAAAAAAAGTACAGTTAACTGCAAAAAATTAATGGAATAGTATAACACTAAAAGTAAAATACTCACATGGATGAAATTTAAGAAAGAAAACCAAATTTTTAGTACAAAATCCAACATTTCCTAAGCTTAATCTCTACACAAATGTTTAGATTTCTTAATTGCTTGATTAATTATTTGAACAGAACTACAAGTTTTCTCTGATTTTGGTTTGCAAACATACTTAAACAACAATAATAACATGTGAAACATTTTTAAATCGGAATGTACGGATCAAATGACAAAATCTATATTTTATGCATTTTAAAAACAACAATTTCCTGATTTTAATAAAATTCAATTATTCCAGTATCTATTTCAAAATTCCAGTATTTCCAGTGTGAAAATATAATTCCAGTATTTCCAGTAATTCCAGTATCAGTAGACACCCTGATTTCTACATTACAAGTCAGTACCTGGGAGGGGGGGGGGAAGTGAGCATTTGCACGGTAAACTTAAACATAATCATTTGTCACAAATTGAGAGAAGGGAGGGAATTAGTATGAAGTGGTGACGCCTAGATGAGGAGTGATATGATATTTCAGGGAATCACTTCAACATGGCTAATGAAATGCCAGGTGCTAAAACGCTAGAGTGCCAATCTGTCGTGGTGACAACTGGATGGCAACTCTAATTGATTCATTATTAATGAATCACTTAAATCAATTAATTATTAAGGTTGAGATCTAATGATTAGTTTGAGCTTGCAATGGTATGACGTTTCATTCAATTATTCCAGTATCTATTTCAAAATTCCAGTATTTCCAGTGTGAAAATATAATTCCAGTATCAGTAGACACCCTGATTTCTACATTACAAGTCAGTACCTGGGGGGGGGGGGGGGGGAAGTGAGCATTTGCACGGTAAACTTAAACATAATCATTTGTCACAAATTATTAATGAATCACTTAAATCAATTAATTATTAAGGTTGAGATCTAATGATTAGTTTGAGCTTGCAATGGTATGACGTTTCATCAAAAAATAATAATGAAGCCTTTTTAACCTTAATGTAGATAGTGCTTAGGAAGAACATATTAAATATCCTAATTGTTAATTATGACGTTTTTATTCTTTCTTTAAAGCTCCAAATTCTGTCCCACAGTAAATCTGACAAAAAATTAATCTTAAGATCAAGGTTTAGTCAAATTTAGCATTTAGAGGATATGCACCTTTAGAGGAACAAAAAATGTACCTTTAGGTTACAAGAAAATAAAATCAGGAGACATTTTGTTTATATTTCAATAAAAGAGTTAAACAGAAGATGATAACAGTATTGTTTTTACAATAATTCATATGCAAACCAGAATTTTTTTAAACTTAAAAACCTTATTCTTTACATTTTGGTAATAAACTACAGATAAGAGTTTATAGAGTTAATCATTACCATTGATATGAGTGCCAAAGTCGAACTTGGTAACATCATCAAACTGGAGCACGGTGGTATCACCGGCGTTAGGAGTGTAGTGTGCCGCGCAGTGGTTGCGTGAGCAGCCCGTTGGAACGCCAGTCCCGCCTTCAGTCCGTTCTCACCAATCAGAGCGCGCGCTGTCTTCTCTAGTTCTTCACAAATCTCTATCATCGTCATTCCGGGTTTCACCCAACTCTGAATGTATTTCCTTGTCTGCAAACATCACAACTTATTAATGACTACTGGATAAATTACAACTGATTGCAATTAAACATATACAGCAGAATCTCTGAAATGTGAAGTTATTGTGGAAGATATCTCCTTAGTAACCTTTATTTATCATGTGATTTCTCTGATTTGCATGCTGTATTTAATATTTTTTACTTAATATTTTGTAAACAAAGCACCATATTTGATGGGGGTTTGGACTGCTTTACCAAGGATCAGTAAGCCTATATACATAGTGCAAAACTCAGGGTGTCTACTGAACTCAAAACTAAAAAAATCCAGGACAATTCCCGCACAAAGGACATTTGAAAAATATTTAAGAAAATTTATAAATCATTTTTTAAAGATTTGTACCAAAACAATTTTAAGTATTTATTTAGCTGACGGTTTTGTAGATGGACGTAATTCATTCAGGAGGTACACGAGACATGTTTTCAACTGTACTTTTATCTTATCAGTCAATTATTGTGACTGAACTTAGGACCCTCACCCTTTCCTCCAGTGAAAAATAGACCACCCGTGAGTTTTTTGTTTATACTAATTCAAATAAAATGACATTGTTATTTTCCAAAAACCGGGGATATTCTTTCTAGTTTGGGCTATGGACATCACTAGGGATCCCCATCGGCGCAATCGCAGTGGCCAATGCAATCGCAACTATAACCACATCGGCGGAATCGGAATCGACTTTAGGCGGTCGAATCTCGATTCCAATTCTGACCGTAAAAATAGGTGGAATCGAGAATCGACCAATCCCTAAAAAAATCAACTCAACTCCAAACTCACCTCCGGCTCTTTTTTTAATTTTCACTACTAAACAAGAAAATCATTGATAATTTTTTTGAGGCATTTTTGTAGGGGGCTTTTCTTAGGTAACCTACAAGAGTACATAACCACCTTGTTACACGGGGCCATAGTGATTGTACAATATGAGAAACCTTATTGCATTAATCACCCATTCAATTAATCACCTGTTTTTTTGGAAATAAATTAGGTCCTTCTTCATAAATGGTACCCGGATTATCAACTGAAAACATTCATATTACAAGTCGGTCACATTCTTGTCTTACCAAATGAAAAATATTAAATCTTATATTGTACCGTACCAATAGTTATCATATTTCCTTGTCTAACTTGCAAATTTTTGCTATAGCCTCAAGGTTGTTGGTTTTAACAAGAGTTACTTACCTGTCTATGGGCCTCAGCTGCATGTCTCGCTTCATTGTAGATGTCATTATGGAGGCGGTCCAGAGTTCGAGCCTCTTCCGAGGTGAATCGGTCCTTGGCCGTTCTGTAATCCATTTCCTGTCCGACTGGGAAATTGCCTACAATTCAGAGGATGGTTAAGCCGAAGCATTCACTGCCCGAGCTTGATACTTCAAGAATTGGCCTATGGTTTAGTATAGTTTCACAAACCAATATTACAAGTACTTATAGTGTTTAACCAACAGTACAAATGACCAAACTTTGATCCAAATTGTAAAAGTGTTTAAACAAAAATATTGAATTTCTAAGTTTTTTTAAAAGGTTTCGAGTAAAAAATACACTAATTTAGAAGAAAACCATACAAGAAAGAAAAAAACTTGAAAGACAGTTTTAATGTATTGAACTCACCATCTGGAAAGAGTTGAGCAATTGGCACAGTTGGAGGGTCCGTTTGTTTATTTCCTTTCCCTCCTTTCCCACCTCTTTTCCTGCGCTTCTTTTTGGCATCAGCATTGGCTCCATCTTCTGCAGTTTCAGGTTCTTCATTTCCATTCAGCTCCACATTATTTAAACCATCAGTCAGTGTTTTTACAGTTTCGCCTCCTTCTCCTGGAACGTCAGCAGACGCTTCCCCGGCACCTTGAATGAAGGTACAGATGAGATGAAATACCCCCGTCGCAGCAGACCTGCGTACTCAGCGAATTTCCAATGAATCTTGAGATTTTTTATTTTCCCCATAAACACCATAGGAATGAGTATGTAGGTTTGCTGCCATGGGATGTTGTTAGAAAATGTTAGTTTTGTTAGGAAATTCGTTAGTTAGGTAAGGTAAACATCAAATTTTATCAATATTCGGCACTTTTTAATTTTTTCCATAAACCCCATGGGGGTGAGTATGTAGGTTTGCCGCCATATGGGTGTTGTAAGCAAATATCAGTTAAACCCTACTTAGTGAATGTACATACCACATTTTATCAAGTTATTCCAATAAAGAAGCATGATACAGGGTTTTGTTGATTTCCCTTAAGATTAACATGGAAAACCTATTTTTGACTTTTCTCCGTAACCTGTTGAGCCAAGTTAAAAATTCAAAAAAATTAATTGTTTGTTTTTTTAAGTTCTTTTCAATGGTTTTAGTTAAAATTGTTGAATTTTGAAAATAAAGGTCCAAAAATGCCAAAAACCCATTTTTTACCCCTTTGAAACCCCATAAAACCCCGTTCCCATAACCCGATCATGCTGGTTTGCGAACTCATGAAAATAGACCTGGTCTTACACCTTCATACCAAATTTCATCAAAATAGGAGGTTCCTGTCAAAAGTTATCGGGACCACGGACACACATATATATATATGTATATATATATATATATATATATATATATATATATATATATATATATATATATATATAGAATACATATTTCATATATATGAAATTGAACGAATGGTGTTTTTGGCTTCTGGGGACCTCAAAACGAAAAAATATTATGGTCCCGGACCTAGGTTTCACCATGACTACTACCGTAATAGCGTATTCCCTATAGAGAAATTCGCTAAAAATGAACAACAATTAGTGTATAGATGATACACGATGATACACTGATGTTGGGTATGATGATATCCCAATTACAATCATAAAAGCTGCAAAATCTGAACTAAGAGAAGTACTAGCACACCTTATTAATTCCTCATTTGTCACGGGTTGTTTTCCCGATTAGTTAAAAATTTCTAAAGTTGTGCCAATACATAAAAAAAATGATCAAAAAGATCCTTCAAATTATCGACCCATAGCCTCACTACCAGTGATATCAAAAATATATGAAAAAATTGTCTATAATCAATTATTAGAATATTTAGAAAGTAATAATTTAATAAACAGTAATCAACACGGTTTCTGTCCTGAAAAGTCGGTTGCTACTGCGGCAGTAAGTTTTATAGAATCGATAATTGAATCAATTGATAGAGGCGATGTTTGTGTTGGGATTTTTATGGATTTGACAAAAGCATTTGATACTGTTAATCACGCCACTCTTTTAAAAAAATTAGAAAAATTAAACTTAGACAAAAATTTGTTGAAATGGTTTCACTCATACTTATCAGGTAGACTTCAATATGTTCAATTAAATCATATACAAAACAACAAAATTCATAATGTAAAGTCAGATTTAAAATTAATAAGACATGGGGTCCCCCAGGGATCAGTTTTGGGTCCCCTTCTATTTATTTGTTACGTTAACAATATTGCCCAATCATTCTCAAAAATACCACAAAATAATTTGGTTCTGTATGCAGATGATTCAAACCTCAAAATATCAGGAGACACAGCCGAGGAAGTAGAAATGTTATCTTTCATAGAATTAGCAAATATTAGAGAATATTTGACTATCATGACCTAACATTAAATGCATCAAAAACAAATTTCCTCTCATTTAAGACTTCCCAATGCCGAATAAAATTTGAACCGACCATCTCAATTGATTGTGAGCCGATAGAAATTGAAAAAACTACTGGCTTTTTAGGATTAGAAATTGATGATAATTTAACCTGGAATAATCATGTACACAAAGTTCTCTCAAAAATTAACTCTGGAATTTATGCCTTGCGCAGGATGTCATTTTTGTGCAATGACATTGAAACTTTAAAAATGATATACTATGCCCATGTTCATTCTCATATTTCATTTGGCCTGGCATTGTATGGGGCAACAAAAAAGGAAAATTTAGATGAAATTTTAAAAAAACAAAAGCAAGCTATTAGAATAATATTAAAGTTAAAACCTGATCAATTGTTAAGAGATTATTTTAAATCTTTAAAAATACTAACTATATGTACATGACACAGTATTACTTTTCCCTTAAATCAAACCAATTACCAACAAGAAAGTACCAAGCTCCACCCATACAACACCCGAAACCGGGATATCATCAATACTCGCCATCACAAATTAGAATTTTATAATAAGAAACCAATACATATTGGTGCAAAATTTTTTAGGAATTTACCAGCCACTTTACGAAAAGAAAATAATGTAAATAAATTAAAAATTAATGTTAAAAACTATTTATTAGACAAACCATTGTATTCTTTCAAAGAATTTTATGAAGGGTAGGGGTTATTTAAGTTATTGTATATTTTTCTAGGTTAAGCTCATTGACGCTATTTTCATGTATCATGTATATACATATTGTAAATAAAGAGATTTTGAGTTGAGTTGAGTTGTATAATTTTACATGTTGAAGCCTTGACACCCATTTTAGCGAATTTCACTATAGGCTAGGGAATACGCTATTACAACAATAGCCATGGTAAAAGACCTAAGCCCAGGACCATGTTACTTTTTCATTTTGAGGTCCCCAGAAGCCAAAAACACCATTCGTTAATTTTCAAATTTATATTAACGAATTTTCATATATATTTGTGTGTGTGTTTGTGTATGTGTGTGTGTCCGTGGTACTGAAAACTTTTGAAGGGGCCCTCCAATTTTGATGAAATTTGGTATGGAGGTGTAAGACCAGGTCTTTTTTTCATGAGTTTGTAAACCAGCATGATTGGGCTATGAGAAGGGAGTTTTATGGGGTTTCAAAGGGGTAAAAAAGGGTTTTTGGCATTTTTCTATCTCAATTTTCAAAATTCCAAAAATAGGTTTCCCATGTTATGGGAAATCAACAAAACCATGTATCTTGCTTATTTATTGATATAACTACAGTACACTCTCGTTCATGGAACTAATGTGGCGGACGGCCGGTTCGGATGTCAAAAAATTCCGATGAAGCGGAGTCCGTCGTGAGTCATCATTTCCGCCCATACGGTGATCTATCGTGATTTTATACACTCTTGTTTTTAATAACACAAGAGATTTTATGAAAATAAGGCACTCAAACTTTGAACATGGTAACTATGAACCTATAGGAATAAAAACAACGCAGCAAATAAAGATCCAAAATCTTTATTCTCATATTCCATATTCATATTCTACCCACATTCTAGCAGTCAACTGACTTCCAGGCGCAGTCGCGTCGCGAGACAGACTGAATGATAGTTTGGGAATGTCGAAACGGACATTCACTTCCTGCCCCCTTCCTTTTTCTATTTTTGTGTGCGAATATTCCACGGCCTCATAAATCACATCGATGGGTACAGATTATCGAAAACGACTGATGACGTTTGATGCAAAATGTGATACTTCACTGTTGTGCGGATAGAACGAATCAAAATTGAAGGCGCTAAAACGGAAAAATTATTTTTTTCGTAAGAAAAAAATTAATAATATCCAGATTTTCAGGTCCGATGAAGCGGAGTTCCGATGTCGCCGAGTCCGATGAACGAGAGTGTACTGTAGGTAAAATTTGGTATGTACAGTCCCTCGGTAGGGTTTAACTGATATTTGCTTACAAAACCCATATGACGGCAAACCTCACATTCACACCCACGGGGTTTATGGGGAAAATTGAAAAGTAAAGAATATTGTTACAATTTTGATTTTTACCTTACCTTACCATTACATTTCCTAAAAAATAAAATTTTTTAACACCATCCCATGGCAGTAAACCTACATACTCTTTGCTATGGTGTTTATGGGGAAAATACAAAAAATCAAATTCCTTTGGAAATTAGCTGAGTATGCAGGTCTGCTGCAACGGCGGTTTTATATTTAAACGGACACTCCCGGATGATCCGCACATGCCGCCTTGCAAAAAGTCGAGGAGAACAAATCTAAATACATTTCCTAGCTGCCGTGCCTGCCGTACAGTGTGCGCACGCTACAGGCGGACGGTATGGGATTTTTGTTTTTCTACTCAGCTTGAAATGTCAAATTTAGGTGTATTTAGGTGTTAAAACTACTTAACAAGGATATGTGTATTAAAGTCGATAGTTCTAATGGGTGAGTACAATAAGTTGAACATTATGAGACGTCCCCAGTACTTTAACTACTCGAAAATAATATAACTATAGGAATATTGCTTATATCTTATCCTTTTTCCTTTCTGTTTCTCTTAAATTAAAAATGAAACCTATCACCACTAATTATTCAGAAACATGTGTATTATTAAACCGACTCTTGTCAAATACTGTTGGCTTTTGATATAAAGGTCGGATGTCCGGGACGGCGGATTGCCAGAGGTCCGCTAGTCACCTTCTCTAAAAACTGCCTTCCATACAGTACCGCCCTTCCTCTCTGTGCTGCCTTTATGCGCATGTTGCTTTACCGCACATTCCTTCTTCTGATTGCTTTCGCAAGCGCTTCTATTTGCATCTCAAGTGTCAAAATAGCAATTCGCTAATGAAAGAGCAAAACAATGATATAAGAGCCATGAGACACTAAACGCATGTATTGTGCTCAGTGATCATGATTGGTTCAAGGATTTTTTACAGCAGCAAGAATGGAAACATTGGGGTTATTGGAAGTCTGTAACTAGAACGAACATGGGCCGCATATAATTTTTGTAAGGACTATGAACAATACTGATGCAAATTTAGATTGAAAACATGGAAGAAATAAATACAGAAGGCTAATATTTTATTCCCTGCCGAACATTTAAGTCCTCTATATAAATTGTTGGGGTACATAATAACGGACCGAGTTTAATGGAACATTTCACTATATTGGGGTGTAATACTACACATACTTAAAACTAAATAAATACAGTTATTGAGTTTAATTTTGATGGTGATGTCATATGTGATGAGTAGGTACACAAGCTAATTTCAAACAACTGTTCACTGACAACAACGAACTATTACATAAGTTGGACAATGTTAAAACTTATGAAGGTAAACCTTCTGGCATTCACTTTACCTTCACCCATTCCTTCATCCATAAGAAATTGGTAAAAAAATACTGTATGTCAATTGGCTTGACTTTTTTATTTATTATTAATATTTTTTATATTGGCATATGTTTCTTGAGTTAAAAAAATTATGGATATTTTCTCCAATTTTTTTTGTAAGTATAAAATATTGGAAACATCTTTTATTTATTTTTGAAAACCTTTGTAGGGTCTTCTTTTGTGTGGAAGAGTGTTTATTTTGATTTATCTTCTAAGGTACGGTAAAAGATATGATGCAAGGAATCTTGACCCAGGCTGCCACATTGAAAGTGTTATATTTAACAATCCATACAATCTGCTCAAAAAAAAGAAAAAATATTCAAAATGAAGTAGCACAACAACATTTGTAAAGTTAGGCTTAAATTATTAATTTAATAATGAAACTGGAGTAGGCTAGCATTAAAAACGTTTCTTACAATTGGAAAGTTCTGTTATCAATAATTATTAGGTACCAACCTGCTTAGTTACTATAATTGGAATGACAATTTCAGAAAATAATTTTGCCTGTTACTTCAAAACTATATCTAAGTACCTAAGACTTTAACATTAACAACATTTTTTAAAAATTATTTTATATTTTGTTATTAAAATTTTAATGAAAAAAATCATCTCCTCAAGGTAAAAACAGTTTCAATCCTATCAAATTTGAACCAACGGAATTGTCAACCATGAATGATGACGAGGCAGGAGGTTTACTAACCTTGGTGATACAAATATCTCAGGATGTGTGAGATACAAACAAAATCACATGTTCAAGATCACACAGGGTGTGTACTACCAAACAATTACAAATATCAGTGACTTTTTGGGGGTGAAAGATGTTAAAAATCAGTGACTTTTACTTGGTACATTTACAAAATTTTGGGGGGAAATTGATTAAGACGCAAAACTTTTGCTCACAATCGCGTTATTTCATCAATTTATACAAAAAATCTTTGACTTTTTTGCGTTTTAAGGAAAAATAAATGACTTTTTGGTGACTTTCATGACCACTAACTAAAATCTGTGACTTTCAGCATTTTTTGGTGACTTTAGTGACCAGTAGACACCCTGAAGATACAAACAAGGCCTTTAGGACAAAAAAATATTTTGTTAATAAAAGATACAGTTTTTACCCCCCCCCCCCCCCATGAACCTTTTCTTGGTTGCTTTATTCAAAATAAATATGCGGTCGAAAGACAGAATTTTGTTTCCCACCACAAGGAATATTCCCTCAATACCTACCTGAATTTCCCAATTTTCTTCACAATCAGATGTTATTTTTATTTCGCCCTTAAAATTCAGAGTATAAAATAGCGCTTATGATCGTGTTACTTCCCTTACTTGCCACTGTAAGCGCATCTTGTTACGTCTCAAACGTCAAAATTAGAATATTTGATTACGAAAAAGCAAAACATTGGCTTAAATTGACATGAGATGATAAACAGCTGTAGTAATACTCCGTGATTCTGATTGGTTAGATTTTTGGCAGAGGGAGGAACGGGAAAAAAGGGGGAATTGAAATTTGCGTTTTGACTACACATTTATTTTTTGAACAGGGTATAGTATCTTTTACTAATTTCAATGCCACTTGAAAAAAAAAACCTAAGAAATACTCTATAAATGATACACAACCCCGGATAGATAGGTAAGGCCTACCATAGAAAACTTTTATAAGGAAATTGTTATTTTTCAATTGTTTATTCTAGATTTATTATATTAGTTGTTATTAGATAAACAACACATTTTTTCAGTGATTAAAAGTATTCCTACATTTATATCTCTCTTAACGAGTTACCAGTTTAACTTGTTAGCTACCAATCGTCAACTATAATTGATACAAGCTTGTCTTTAATAGCCCAACCCTATGGGCCTGATATCCTCCTAGGACTAAGCTTATTGAATTAAACAAGTGGAAACGTTATGGGCGAGGGAGGGGAGAGCTTTGCAAGGTCTGGTCCAGACTTCCTCAACTGAGAGTAAGTAAGCTCATGCTTCACTCACCATCTCAGCAAATTGCCTCCAACATCCTGCAGCTAGAAAGGAGGTACATCAGGTAAGTATCAGGGCTGGTCACAGGACATTGTCCTTCAAGGAAGCACCTGCTTTGCATGGGTCTCTACAATGGTTACCCTGAATGCACGAAGTGATGGGCAGTCGGAAGAAATTGCAGATCACTTGCTACTTGAATGCACAGAGCTGGAAGAGGCTAGAGAGAGAGCCATTCACGGATAGAGGAGGGGCGCTTTTCCTAAGCAAGAAGAGCTTGTTTGCAGGCTACAGAATTTTATCAGGTTTTTGAACTAGGATGAACTCTAAAACGCATAAGGGGAGCACAAAAATCCCATGCGGCTGACGCGCTTAGAGACCACCCCATTGAAAGAATGACCTCTGCCCGTGGCCGCAACACCGGCCCAATATATGTAATCAGCCAAGTGTGAACAGCCAAGTTACACCACTAATCTTGTGGTGATTAGATTGAGTTTATTTGCTGAATATGTCAAAAATACATTTCAAAGTTTTACACAATGAAAATAACACCAGACACTTGCACTCAGCAAACCAAGTGTGGCTACGGAGCGGGGGCAGTATTTTACTGACAACTGCTCGTGACTTTGGCCTATTTGTAGATGTACAGATTTCCGAAATTATGTTTTATCACTATAGATGACTTGTAGGCCCTGAATTAAGCAATAAAATAGCTAACCTAAACGCCAAAGCACGCTGTAAACTAGTGACTTATGTAAAACAAGTATCAATTTGTTTACTTGTCTCATTCAGGCCATGGAAGGCTAAAATTTAAGATGATTAAGTAGGTACGTCAATTTAACTAGGCCTCGCCAATTCATTTAGTAAAACTTGATTAGGCCAAATTAAGAATGTACCTCTATCAACAGTTCAATTTAGTCAAAAAAGTTTTAGACTAAAGGATAGAAAGTATAGGCTGGGACGGTGGCGTCGTCCTGTAATCCAGCTACTTGGAGGTCATGAATTGTGGATAGTTATAAGCAATGGCTTGTGGTTATGATATTCTCTGGTTGGGATTATCGTCCGCACTAGTGAATACTAGTTCATCCATAAAGACCATCTTAATAATTAGACCAATTTGTATATATGAGGTCGAAATTATGGTTCTGATCCTACGTTAAACTGTAGGTCCCTAGATACCATTGGCTGTTGGGCTATAATTAACAGTCCTGTCTAAGGAGAATGTCAGCCTTAAGTAACAAAACTACAAGATCGCACCAAGGTCACTACACTCGTCTTTCATTCATACTTGGCACTTAATTCATTACTTCTACACACAAAAAGTATTCTACATAACTTGCAAATCACCAAAAACATTCATAGTCACAACACCAGACACAACACGAAAATCAGTATTCCTTTCCATAGATTAAGTAAATCGCATAACTGTTACATTTTATTGGGCCAGAAAATGATGAATCGACTGCCAACAAAAATTGTTTCGTTGCCATCGCCTAAATTTAAATTATTTCTGAACAAATTTCTTGTAGAAAATCCGTTTTACTCTGTAAGTGAATATTTTGAATATAATTTTAATAATATAGTTGTGTAACAGTTTAACATTGTATTACCAAAAATATTGTAATATTGTATTGTATTGTATTGGAATTTTCCTTGTCAAAGCTTAGATTTTATTATATGACATCATACAATATTATTTTATCTGTTTAAATGGTTTATTTTATTGTAAGTAATGTTTGTATATATTTTTTATAAATTGTTAGTTATAAGTCATTGTTTATTGTAATACATTGTACAGTTTGACTTTGTCTATTGCTTATATGAGCTTACAGACAATAAAATATTTTTCATTTCATTTTCATTTCATTTCATTGCTTTATCAGTACCTCTACCTGGAATGAATCCAAACTGGAAAGGCGAAAATAAATAAATAATTAAACGTTGTTAAAATAGTTGATGATGTTATCTTTAACATGAATCTCAATGATCTTAGATAGTGCTGACAATAAAGATATTGGGCGGTAATTTGACATCAAACATTTATCATTAGCTTTATACACTGGTACAATAATGGCAGTTTTCAATTTATCTGGAAAAATTCCATACTGAAGTGATAAGTTGTAAATGTAATGCAATATTGGAACAAAAATTTCAATGTTATCCTCAATTGTTTTTATATTTATCCCATCAATGCCTTTCGCATATTTGTTTTTCATTTTCTTAATAATATTGAAAATTTCAGAAGTAATACCAAGAGTGTCAAAGGAACCATTTACCTGAGGAAACTTTGCTCTCCTCCAAAATATTTTTGGATACACATAGCCTAATTAAAATTCCAAGATATAAGTTACATTTGGTTTAGAATTTTATGCAGTTCAAGAAAATATATAGTTTAATATATGTTTGAAGTATTTGAAAAAAAATTTATGTTGAATAAAATCAAATATGTCCTACGGTACTTACCCTAATCCCATAAGAACACATGTAAAATCAAGCTACGAATATTACACTAATTCCTACTCTTATTTATGATTATATAAACTCGATAAAACATATTAATTTATTCCAATAATGTAAATTAAAGGTACGGTATTAGTAACACTTTTAATCATTCGTAACCTTAAAACGATTGGTAAAATATGCATTTCGTTGTTTACAAAGTTAGCAGATGGTAACAGTTTTTTTACCAGATGTTTCATTTCATACTAGGCCTACAAACAACCAATCACGTTCCGCCATTTGAAATGGGTGTTTTTGGATAGCTTAGAATCTCCCGGTAACAGCAGTTGTGTTCACGGGTCCGTTTCTGTCATTCACTATAAAGTTACGTCACTTTTTTAAAAGGTCGAAAAATCGACTCAAACGCTCGGAGGCCGAAAAGCTGGGCCGAAAAATCGACGATTAACGCTTGGAGGGTTAAAAATTTGTTGTGCGTGTAGTCCAGTTTTACCCATCCTCTTATACAAAACTAAAATTTCTTATAAGTCAAATTCTTCTCTAAAACATTGATGTTTGGATCCGATGACCTTTTTTTACGAAATTTTAAAAAACATCGATCTATTGATGTTCAACTCTAGTATGGTACACTAGGTCTATAAAATAAGTTAATTTTAAATTAGCCTATTTGGCTCAGATACTCTACAAAAGTCAATAAGGAAATTAAGTTGTATTGCATTGTTTATGAGAAGAGTAGTCCTAATGAAGCAAGCATTTTAGGGTATAAAAAATGAAATATGCTAGGCCTAGCCCACCTTTTTAGTGAAATTGGTGAAAGGTATTCTGAGCTAGATCTCAAATTAATTTAAATTTACCTACCTGCTTTCTTTTTCTTCTTCTTGCGCTTCTTTTTCTTTGATGCTTCAGAGGCACCATCCTCTCCTTCTATATCTATTTCATCATTAGCAGAATCATCAACTAGCTTTTCGGCTGACTTGCCAACTTCATCAAGAACTGCAGCCATCGAATAGGTCTAGGCTAGTGTTAGTGTTAATAGTGTAGACAATTTTAATTCACTGACATTTACTCTGAAAAATAAAATAATCAACAATTCTCAGGTCATGAATAATCTAACCCTAACAAGCCGGAAGGAGGCAGATGAAGATGAAATAAAAATAACGATAATGACAAAAAAACTATCTGTAACTGTAAAACATATTGCATGTTAACCAATAGAAAAAATTGAAATCAGCTTCTGTCTCTACGTTTATGTTACTACCAGAAATGTATAACTCCCACACAATAATATTGCATGATTTAATTCAAGTGTATTTTTTGCAATCCTAAAAATAACAATATATACCTAACAGCATAGAAACCAAAAGTATTGTCTTTGATACATAATACAGGTGCAGTACTTATCTGGAATGTTTACATATTATTTTCAATTGCTAATTGATTGAATAAATTTGATATTGGCTACTTAATTTAAGTCAGGGATTTGTCAGGTTCGCGATCCGCGGTAGAATAACCAAATTTTTTGGGTTAGTAAACGATCAACCATCATGTGAACGTCAACCTTCAACCAGTGGATTCAAATTGAGGACAGCAAATTGATTTCACTGGGATCCATGGGAATTTATTTATTGATATAACCCTCGCCGCTTAACTTGACGATTGAATTTTCACTACTATTCAGTTAAAATTATTGGATAATCAGCTGTTTTATTAAAAATTGCATGTAACGTAAGCTTGATGTTTTTGGAAAAGTACCCCCTCTTCACCCCTCGCCCAACCCAGCTGTTTTTGGCCATTCGTCAACTTATGTGACGTGACTTTTATAAATAAGTACTTAAAACATGTTAGTTCATGTCAATCAACAGTGGACAATTTTGTCTATCTGTGTGACACTCTATAGTTAACCTCGTTGGTTAAAAAAACAAATAGTCAATGTTTTGAAAGAATAATCTATGATTTTGTATGCGTTTTATGACCAATTAGAATAGCTAAAACTGGTAACCAAGATAAAGGGGGTAAAGTGTGGAATGGTTGAAAAGGAAACGGCGGGAAGTGTGGGTAAAATGGCGAAAATCAACAGGGGACGAAAAGTTAACTTTCGTTTATCACTCTATAGTTAACCTCGATGTCGAATTAAATCGATGTCGATCAATGTCAATCGGAAATGTCGATTTTTAAGAAAGTAAGATAACGTTAAAAGGAATTAAACCCTGCTGATGTAGAAAAATGTTGTTTTTATTTTGTACAGATCAAATCAAATTAAATAATCTTTATTTAAAAAAAAAAAAAAAAAAAAAAAAAAAAAAAAAAAAAAAAAACATATTTCCATGCATAAGCTTGTGTCAGAACAAATTAAAATTTAACTATAAAATTGATGAGAATATACTTAATTAGGCTACATTTGTCTATTCTCAATAAACTCTTTAAAAAAATAAAAAGACTTTTCAATAAGAAAGACTTCTTATACAGCAGCTTTCTTATACAGCAATTAAAATCATTTTCACCCTGTAAAACCTCAGGTGGGGCATTACACAATGTAATTGCGGTACCTATAAAAGGTATGGCGCTTAAAAAAGGATCGTATGACGGAGAGGAAAATTTAGTTAGGGGGTATTTATAAGGTTGTGTTTGGACTGTGGAATAAAGGGCTGGTAAATGATATATGGTTCTGTTGAAAAATATTACTATTTGAAAGATGAAAACACTGGGAAATGTAAGAATATTAAGATATCGGGAATGAGGATTAGGTACATGACTCTTTGCCGAACGCCACCAATGATTCTAACAGCTTTTTCTTTTTTTTTTTAAAGGACGCAAACTTTTATTTTGTTTTTGAAGTTTCAAGGCCCCTGATTGAAACAGCGTAAGAAAGATACGGGAAATCCGAAATAACGTAGTATGCAGAAAGAAGCACTGATGAGTCAGTGAAGGTGGCAAGCCTACGGAGCATAAAAATCCCAGAACAAATCGACCTTGCAACATTTTGAATATGGGTGGAAAAATTAAAATTTCGTTAAACAAATAGACCTAGACATTTCAGAACGGACTTCTTGTTCAGAACGGACTTCAACATCATCAATAAAAATACTGAGGTCACCACAGATCTTTGTCTTTGATGTGATTGAGAAGTTTGGCAACTTATTTTTTTCGGCATTGGCAAAAAGACCATTTTCTTGGAACCACTGGACTATTGAGTTGGACTCCAAAGAAGTTCTTCCCAGTCAGCACAAAATGTGAAAATCACGTTTTTTCACGTGAAAAATGTGAAAATTATGTAAAAGTGAAAAGAAGAATATTTTTTCACGTGAAAATTACGTGAAAAATGTAAATGTGAAAGAGGTGAAAATGAGAATATTTTTTTCACATCAAAATTACGTGAAAAATGTGAACGTGAAAAAAGGTGAAAAGAAGAATATTTTTTCACGTCAAAATTACGTTAAAAATGTGAACGTGAAAAAAGGTGAAAAGAAGAATATTTTTTTCACGTCAAAATTACGTGAAAAATGTGAACGTGAAAAAAGGTGAAAAGAAGAATATTTTTTTACGTCAAAATTACGTGAATAATGTGAACGTGAAAAAAGGTGAAAAGAAGAATATTTTATCACGTCAAAATTACGTGAAAAATGTAAATGTCAAAAACTAATGAAAAATAAATATCATTTTTACGTGATAAATTATGTGAAAAAAAGTCAAATGAGAAAAAAGTTGAATAATAGAATATTTCTCATGTACAAATTATGAGGCAAAATTTAAATCTAAAAACACGGGTAAACTAGAGAGTAGGTATTTTTGCATTTAAAAAGTTATGTGAAAAATGTAGATTTAAAAAAAATTAATAAAAAGATGATATTCTAATTTTATTTTACTTTTTAGTTATTGATAATTTTATTTGACTGTCAAAATATCAGATTTACTTATGTAGAAATATTGTCTAATTATAGCTTTCGGAATAACTATTTTAATTTGAATTTGTGGTATCAACAATTAATTTATAATTATTTTTTAGCCTTCGCATTACTCCAACAGTACCTATGTAATTTCATTCGCTGTTATACTAATTTTAATAACACTTTAAATATTTAATACCAATAGTAAATATATTTACAAAAGATTTAAAAATAATAATAATTATTAACAAACACATAGTTATTTCAAATTGGGCCAGAGTTTTTAATTTTGACTACTTGCTCAAGTACAAGGAAGCTTGAGTATTAAATGTATAAATAGTAATTTAAATCCACCACAGGTACAGTCGAATTGGCTGAGAGGGTAAAGGCGCTAGGACACTGACTGTGAGATTGTGGGTTTAAACCCTGGTAAGGGTGGAAAAATGTTTATCGAATCTATTTACATTTTTTAAATGTATTGGTTAGAAAAAAAACATTCATTTACAAATATTTTTGAAAAAAATTGTAAAATGTTCAGTAAATCATAAGTTAAAAAGGTAAAAATTAAGTGAAACAAAAACGTCATTTTCACGTCTTTTTCACGTTTTTTTTTCACGTGAAATTTAGTGACCTCTTCACGACATTTTCACGTGAAAAAAACGTGAAATTTACATCTTTTTTACGTAATAATAACGTGAAGCAAATGTAAAAAGAAAATGTGAATTTCACGTGATTTTTACGTTTTTGTGCTATCTGGGTTATTTCCATGTCTTCTCGACAGAGATCATCGGATAACAATTGAGGTGTCATCAGCAAATAAACACATCATTTCCAAGGCAACTCTCTACATCATGAACAAACAAACAAAATAAACAAAAACGACCCAAGAAAGGAACCCTGTGGCACACCAGCATTGACATTATAGGCTCATCGGAAGAGAATCGTTTGAGCGTATTTCCATCGTTGAAAGGTATTTCGACAGCCTACCTACGTTTTGATAACTAAGAAGAAAAAATTGAAACGCTACACCAATTTTGTAAAATCTTTCTTGCAATAGACAGTATGAAACCGTGTCGAATGCTTTGTGAAGGTCAAAGAAAACACTAGAGGCTGATATCCCCATATCTAAAGCATTCATTACCCTATCTAAATCTCATTGACAGCAGAGCCTCCCTTCACAAACCCAAAATGGTTGTCAAAGAAATGCTATGATCTATAAAAGACCACAGTCTGATTAAAACAGCCTTCTCAAAGATTTTGGAGAAAGTTGATACAATTGAAATTGGTCTGAGGTTATAATTGTCTGAGGGATGCCAACTCACCCCTTTTTGATGAGGAGCTTTACTATGGACAGCTTTAAGTAATTTGGGAAAACTCCACTTTAGAAAGAATTATTAATTTGAGATGACTGTCGCAGCCTGAAGATGTCTTAGGCTTTAGAGACCTAATTAAGTCAGCTACCTCTTCCTCAGAGACAAGTTCAAGGAAAAAAGAAAATGTCCTTGAACTGAACAAACTGCATGTACATGGGTCGCCTCTGCAGCCTGCAGCCTCGTCCTCCGGCATTCTTCCATCTCACAGGGGAAATCCTCGAGCTGTGGAATTCCGCTCTTGATGGTGCTGTTCACGTTCTTCTGAGTTTGGCAGGTTTTCGCCATCTGCTTAAGAAGAAATGCCATCTTGTTCAGCAAAGAAGTCTCTTCCTCGCCTGCGTCGTCTTGCTGCTGACGAAGTAGCTGCAGTTAGAACACAGGTCGAAGAGGGCTCTTTTTTTGAGGGATTCCCTGAATCGGCGGAATGCCCTTCCCAATGGCTGACGATGGAGACGAGGTCTGCACCTCCATGTCGCTGTCCTCCGTGCTGGTCTTGGCCGACTGGGGTTTTCCCAAGAGGTGGAAAGTCCTCCACACTCCTAGAAGGTGCCGGCGGAGGGGAGGTCTTGATGACACCCACCTTTCTCTCTTCTCCCAAATCGGGTCTGGACGCTGGTCAAAGAGACCTTGCGATCAAAGAGCTCCGCCTAAAAGCGTTTTGTTCTGGTTTCTCGCGTCTTGCCAAACACTGCAGCCTGGTTGCTCACTGCAGATGTCCCCGCCTTAAGTGTCTGGTTTTTGCTGTACGCCATGAGTTACATTACCAGCACATCGTACGGCAAGGGGCGGCCCGGAAAAATCAAGAACGGGATGTACCCTCGGGGACAATGCTCCTACCCCAGTTCCATGAGGCCTGACCTCCGTTTGCCCAGCACCGAAAAACTGACGTGCCGGGGGTCGCCGTGGCAATGCGGAGTCCGACCTCCGCATCCATGCCGAACTCCCTGACCGGGGCCCAAAGGGGCTGGTCCATGACACCACACTGAAGGAGACAATCGGTATATAGTGCGAGGCACATATCCAGTCCCTGCAACACGACAGGGACACTCCAAGGACCGTCCAGCATGCGCAGGTCGAAAGAAGGTGGAAAGACACACTTGATGCGGGGTCGAAAAGAAGAAGAAGGTTAGCTCAGAAAATAATAAAGACGGTGAACTAATACCAGGATGGGGAGGAGGGTCTTACCGGTTTCCTCAGGTACCCCGGAGTCGTAAAAAAAGTTTATATTAACTGATAAAATGTTTTAGCATAAGTTAAATTTAAATGTAATAATAGTCTTATAATATTCCCAGAAAATTTTAGTTCATAAATTGAATTTATTAATCATGTTTAAGAACAGAACATAAATTTTACTAGGGGAACCCGTGCAGCGCGATGCGCTGAATTTATCATAGTACCGGAAGATCAATCCTTGCTCGGTAGTGTATCTCTTATTTATATTGCATAAAAACTAAAAAAAATGGTGTCCATGAAAGTCCGCACCTAATCCTGTTCATCGGCAAAAATCATCGAAGCGCTATTAATGTCACAATCCCTCTGTGGATCATCGTCGATCGTTGGAGTGGCCGGATTTACTAAAGCTGCTTCGATGGTCAGTCGGGTGCACTATTAAAATCACAACCCCCACTTTAAAATCACACGCGGGCACTCATTCCTCAAGGCAGGTTAAAATAAAGATAACATATACTGAGACAGTAATTTGTTAAATTTATTCCTATTATTAACATCAGTAGCCCCATCAACAGAATTTCTTGCTTTTCCAATTTTAATAGGCTATATAGATGATTGAATTTACTGTTTTTTAAACCTAGGATAATGAAATATTTATACAGTACTATAGTATTAATCTGCTTGGACGCTCTTCTCTGCACGGAGTTGAACGAGTCATGAACGGTGAATACAGTTCCTTCCCTCTTGTGATTATGAACGTGATCCTATATACTTCACACCGATCAGCTCAGGTAGCAGGCACCGAGGGGGGACGGGACGTCGGACGACCCTCATTAGTATGGCTCAGTGATTTTTATGATAGGTGACGAGATTGGTGGTGACGAAGTGAGTACACACGCCGGGCCCGATACCCCAATTCCCACGCGCAGGTATGGCAGTACTGCAGCCAATGGGCGTACCTTCATTGCGCACAGCGGTCAAGTTTTACCCGACCCATCCGCGGTGTGCCGGGCGGGCGTCTCGCCCCGAAACCAAAGCCCATTTCGATGAAGAATATTAAAATAAGTAGAGATATAAAACTCTGTAACCACATAATATTGTCTGTACTTTTAAAATAATGGAATTACTTTTTTAAGAGAAATTATTTCACTCTTCGTGAAAACGTTCGTAAGTGAAGTAGCCTACTTGTCTGGATTATTTTTCTAGACATTAACAGTTTGTTCATTATGATATTGTAAAAACGTTCAAATTTCTACCTATGTGACATTTAAAACTTTGACTCCTAGAAAGCAAACTAATGCAAAGTACAAAAAAAGAATGGAGTTTTTGGAAAATATCCAAACAGAGCTGAAGGAAGGAAAGATTAGCCGCCTGCTGAATTTCATGCAGAAGGCTTCATTTCACTTAAAGAGATAAAGTTCTTGTAATGGCTGTTTAATGCTGTATGTTTGTAAATTTTGTAAATATAGATTAAACTTTGCCTTACCGTGTAATTTGTTAAATCCTATAGTAATAAGAATGTTTTAATCGGCTAAGACTATTTTCATCGTTATTTTATAAACAATATCTAATCACTTGTAAACTTAAATGATTAAGAAGCATTAATACCTTATTACACTTATAATTATAACATTTATGCATAAATGTTATAATAATATTTGTAATAAGCTATTATTTCCCAAACTTTTAAGTGTAAAATACGTCACAAACAGTAATCTTATATAATAAACTCGCCTACGGCTCGATGGGGGCTCCGCCCCCATGCCCCCTCAGGGGTTGCCCCTGAGTAGTTAAAGCCCAAATTAGAGTCGTCGTTATGTCATAGATATATCTTTCATAGTTATAATTTGAATGCCAGAGCTCAAAGTTCAAGATTTCATAAAACCTTAGTGTTATTTTGGGGGGATACATAGTGTTACTTGGAGATTAAAAGTAAAAAGCAATAATAAAATAATTATTATCTTAGCTTTTTACAGGCTGCGAGTGTATCTTCAATTTATATGTGAGAATTTTTTTTATATTTAAAGAATGGTAAAAGAATCGTTGATGGACATTACGTCATCGCGCAACTAAGAACTTGGTGCAATGAAAAAAGTACAAAAATATCGAACTATCATTAAATTTGAATTAAATGTGTTTAAAGGTCCATTTTTGTAAAAAAATTATTTGTTCACTTGAAAAGAACTCAGCCATTACAAATGTTCAAATATGCTACAAATTTAAACCTGAAAGGTAGAGAAACGGTTAAAATAAAACTTATGTGTTAAAAAGTTGTGGGATCACGCATCTTGGTTACTTAGCGCAAATAAAGGAAATAACGTATAAAATTAAGAAAATCTTGTTAATCAATAATTAAGTCTAAATTATTAAACTGGTTAGTACCACCGAAGTACTGGACTGCCAATTTAACTTTACTCACAATTAATAAAAAGTTTGAAAATTGCTTATGGCTTTTTTCTTTTTTCCCTAGTCTCTTAATTCATAAAAAACTGTCCCCACTTAGGAAAATAAATAAAAAATTCTAAACATTTCCAAATCGATGCAAAAGTTCACATTAATAATTGTAAACTTAAATGCCTTGCTTGGATAAAATAAAACTATAGGTGCATGGTGGTAATAATAATAAAAATAGTCGGCCTGGAAAATTCACCAATAAAAATGGAAAAACTTATTTTAGATAAAGAGTGTTGATATTGGCAATGGTTTTGTCAAATCATGACTTACTAAAACTTATAAAATAATTGTTTATTCTTAGGCCTCCTTAGACAGTAAATCTAGGTTCTTGTATAAAGAAAAAACATTTGGGGAAATGAACAAATATTTATATATGTAATGTACAGCAATATCTCACCTAAAATAATTAAAACCTTCAATGGGAATTTTAAATATAAGTAATTGTAGGGATAGAATGGAGTTGTGAAATAATAATGGACTATGTAAATATTCTAGATATCATGCTTAAAAATCGATATGTGTTAAAAGTTTGGCCACATGATGTAAGTAGTTGGTGTATTCAAAATGAATAAAATTGGAATAAAATTATAAGTTTTAATTGAGGTACGCTGTATATAATGAAAGACAAAAAATACTTAAGAAAGATATTAGAAAATTTAAAAATCCACCGATGAGTAGCAGGTGAGGCCCACCGAAGAACTGCCCGCTAAGACAGTAAGAAAACCGGTTAATACGAAAATCGCCTGTAGCTCGTTTTTTAAAACCACATCCTAGTTCTCCTTAGTTCGTAAAAAAATTGAGAATTGTGAAATCATAATCGATTATGGAAATATTCTAGATATTATGGTATATGGAGGCTCCACCCCCTTTCCCAGAAATTAGTTGCCCCTATTCTTTAATTGCCGTAAAAATCTCAAGCACTGAACATGGTAGTTGAGGCCTCCACCCCATAACCCTCGTTGTATTCGCCGAATGAGTTTGTAGTTTACCAAGTCTCCAACAATTAAAATCTTCCCATAATATTTTAAGTTAAACTTGTTTATTTTGTTTGATGCTCTAACTGTACTGATTAGGTTATGAGTGTGGGTGTATGTGTAGTTTCTACGCAGCTACTATACCTGAGTACTAGTATAGATTTTAAGTTTTAACTGTTAATTTTGTTTGATACTCTAACTGTACTGATTAGGGTTATGAGTGTGGGTTTATGTGTAGTTTCTATGTACCTACTATACCTGAGTACTAGTACAGATTTTAAGTTAAACTTGTTAATTTTGTTTTATACTCTAACTGTACTGATTAGGTTATGAGTGTGGGTGTATGTGTAGTTTCTACGTACCTACTATACCTGAGTACTAGAATAGATTTTAAAAGAAACTATACTGTAGTAAACTAGTCGTCAGGGGATGTGACGCCATGCCTTGCCTCACCCGCCTAGCGCAAAAAGTATGAAAAAATATCTGGATAAAATGGATGAAAATGTAGGATGGCTAAGCTAAATAAACTATTTTGCATAAACTAATTATTATATAAACTATTATTTGAATGAAACAATAAATACCGTCATAAAAAAATAGGACAACATGAACAAACTGTTATGAACCCGCTACAGGCTAATCACAAAAATACTATTCGATGCAAAATGTAAATGTATGTTATAATTTAAGAATAATTATTATAAATACTACTCATAAATCCTGTTGGAGTTACAGGGATAAGTCAAACATTAGTTAAAAATTACAAATTTACCTCGATTAGTTAGAAACCAAAGTTTTAGGTCAGTAAGTAACAAACAATGTAAAAAATCGCTAAGTAACAACAAACAATTCAAAACAATCAGTTACCTAACAATTAATTGTAAAACAACAGTATGGCCTAACAGGTAGAATAAAAGGCACTCATAACACTTATTTATTTTTTTTTTTGTTTGGTATGTACTTCCCCACTCACTCATCGGGGTATCAGAAATTCATCAAATGTCGGTAAAGTAGATTTAGTTCTCGCTTGGGAATTACTTTGTAGTAAGTGATATATGGGTGATATAACAAAACTTCGCTTAATCTACTTTACCGACATTTGATGAATTTCTGATACCCCGATGAGTGAGTTACACATGCGGGAGTATATAATTTAGACTCGCCTACGGCTCGATGGGGGCTCCGCCCCCATGCCCCCTTAGGGGTATCCCTAAATTCGTAAATTAATAAAAAATGTCAAGTATGAAATTGGTTAGTTTTGCGGAAGAACTGAACAGCCAAGACAGTAACAAAACCGTTTAATACACACAATTCACAATCGATAGCTAGAAAAGCTTTTAAAATCTCCTATGAATCGGTTTTAATAACTCTTCGTAGTTAAAATTTGTTAAAATATTTCGAGTGTGATACAATAATTATTTATTCTTTGTGTTATGCTGAATGGAGGGTCCACTCCCTAATTTGTTGCCCCAATTCCGTAATTTCTGAAAAAACTTGATGCAGTGAACGGGCTTGTTGAGGGTTATTAACTCCAATGTGTTCGCTGAATTAGTTTGTAAATAAAAAAGTCGAGTGTTAAACAGGTTAGCTTTACCAATGAAGTGCACAACCAAAACAGTAACAAAAGGCTAATGCACACTTCTCACAATCAATAATAATTAAAGCTTTTAAATTCATCAAAAATTGTTGCAATAAATCAGTGAAAACAATAACATAACATTAAAATGAAATAATATAAAATCTGATAAACGAGATAGAAATCACAAAAGACTAGAAAGTTTTAAAATGATTCCCTAAATTCCGAGGAGGAACTTACTAAAAGAATGTAAATTAGTAACACCAGCCCCGACAATAGCTGAATTCATATTTTTAATTGTCTCTTAAAAGAAGGTAAGGTCCCCAATTTCAAGTTTTCGGTAACTATTCTGGTCCTGTAATAAATCTGTTTTGAGAGCTAATGTGTAGAGATACGGCAAAATGTTCTGAAAACTGTAAGCCAGTCATATTCAGCAACATTTTTCGATAGGACCAATCGTTTTGTCAGTAGAGTGGAAAAACTGAAAACGCGATTGCAAAAAATTAGACTGGATATATACGCAATTGGTGCGATGTACGACAAAAAGTCACAGGAAAAAAATCGTAGTTCATCCAATTCAGTACCGTGGTAGTCTCAAATCTATGAAAGGCCTAACCATTTAGCCTCTAGAGCTAAAATATACTAAAATTATGATTTCTTTATAGTTGTCCAAAAGCCACTACTTATTTATCATAAAACTGGGAAAAAGTGAAAAATGTTTTTTGAGAGTGAACGGAAAGAGATAGGCTACGGCAAAGTATGTTAGAATCAAAATTGTAGATATTAAAAAGACCTATAAAAGTTGTCATTTAAACATTTTCGTAGGACAAACCATTTAGTCGCTAGGGCCCTAAATCTAAATATAAATTTCACAAAAATCAGTTTGGAGGGTTAACGGTGCGATGTACGACAAAAAGTAAAAGGACCAAAATTGTAGATCATCCAATTTCCTATCGTAATATGCTCTCATATTTCAGATAAGACTAACCGTTAGGTCACTAGAGCTGAAATACTAAAATTACGATTTATCTAGTGGACCAGAACCGGTGTTTTCCCACTACTTACGTTCACAAAATCCGGAAAAAGTGAAAAATGAATTTTGTGAGTAAACGAGTAGAGATACGGCAAAATATACGGGAAAAGAAATTGTAGATATTATAAAGATCTATCGAAATGAACCTTAAACAAATTTTTACAACCATCGGTTTAGGCACTAGAGCCCGAAAAACGAAAACGGCATTTCATTAAAAACGCTCTGGAGGCTTAACGGTGCGAGATCAATAGCTGAATTCATATTTTTAATTGTCTCTTAAAAGAAGGTAAGGTCCCCAATTTCAAGTTTTCGGTAACTATTCTGGTCCTGCAATAAATCTGTTTTGAGAGCTAATGTGTAGAGATACGGCAAAATGTTCTGAAAACTGTAAGCCATTAATAAAATATTTCATTCATATTCAGCAACATTTTTCGATAGGATCAATCGTTTTGTCAGTAGAGTGGAAAAACTGAAAACGCTATTGCACAAAAATTAGTCTGGAGATTTACGCAATTGGTGTGATGTACGACAAAAGTCACAGGACCAAAATCGTTGTTCATCCAATTCAGTACCGTAGTAGTCTCAAATCTATGAAAGGCCTAACCGTTTAGCCGCTAGAGTTGAAATATACTAAAATTACGATTTCTCTAGTTGGCCAAAAGCCACTGCTTATTTATCACAAAACTGGGAAAAAGTGAAAAATATTTTTTAGAGTAAACGGAAAGAGATACAGCAAAGTATGTTAGAATCAAAATTGTAGATATTAAAAAGACCTATAAAAGTTGTCATTTAAACATTTTTGTAGGACAAACCATTTAAATTTAATCTAAATTTTAGTCGCAAGGGCCCTAAATCTAAATATAAATTTCACAAAAATCAGTTTGGAGGGTTAACGGTGCGATGTACGACAAAAAGTCAAAGGACCAAAATTGTAGATCATCCAATTCCCTATCGTTATATGCTCTCATATTTCAGATAAGACTAACCGTTAGGCCACTAGAGCTGAAAAACTAAAATTACGATTTCTCTAGTGGACCAGAACCGGTATTTTCCCACTAATTACGTTAACAAAATCCAGAAAAAGTGAAAAATGAATTTTGTGAGTAAACGAGTAGAGATACGGCAAAATATAGAAGGAAATAAATTGTAGATATTAAAAAGATCTATCGAAATGAACCTTAAAAAAATTTTTACGGCCATCGGTTTAGTCACTAGAGCCCGAAAACCGAAAACGGCATTTCATTAAAAACGCTCTGGAGGCTTAACGGTGTGAGATACGATAAAAGTTCAAAGGACCGAAATTGTAGAAAATTAAATTCCCTATCGTAATATTGTTCTCAGATTTTAGATAGGACGAAGCGTTTGGCCGCTAGAGCCAAAAAAGTAAAATTACAATTTCGGAAATCCGCCATTTTGAATTTTTTTTTAGTAGGTTAAAACTAAAAATTTGCAAGTTTGAGATTTTACACTTAGCATTGACCATTCAGGCTAGACGTATGCCAAATTTCAAGTCTCTAGCTTGTATAGTTACGTCAGAAATTCGTATCCCATATAAGTGAGTCAGTCAGTCAGTCAGTTACACATAGGGCTGTATAGTTTATTAGAAGAGTGCATTTAAGGGTCTAGAGAGAGAACTACTGAACGGATCTAGGCCGTTTTGGTGTCAATGAATTTCTTATGATCCCTAGATGTTAGGAAAAATATGGTATCCCTTGGAAAATGCCTTATAAAGCCGCAAAATGAAAATCAGACCTTATTTAGACCAATCTAAGACGTGATTTTGTCGATTTGTTTACTGCTCCAGGTGATCCATATCTTACATTGAAATTTGACACCACTGCTGCTTTACAAAGTGTGTTTGTAAACAAAACAGACAACATTTCAATCCTATTATAATTGACAGATACAAATCAAGGACAAGTAATGTTGCAGTGGTTTTTAAAGCAGTTAAATAAATATTTAACAGCTGATGCATTAATAAAATTTTGGTTATTATACTATAAAGAAAATTGATTTAATATAAAGATTGAATTTATGTATTTAAACTTACGAGTGATTTATTAATATTTGTTTACACATATGTTTTAATAACTATCAACTGATGAGCTTTATGTTTCAAAATATATAAACAGAATGTTTTGATTGTAAAATTCTCCCCACCGTATTCCTAATACGGTACGTATTCTCCCCACGTATTTAATCCCATTTTTTGTTTTAAGCCATATAACGTCCTTATATGCTTATTTTTCATCCTTTTAGTTCGTGTAGGCTTATGATTCTACATGTTTAATAGTTGGTTTATTGATCCCACTGATATAAAAAATGGAATACAAAAATGTGAAAATGTGGAACTATGAACTGGAAGATATAAGTCTTGACATATACAAGAAGAAATACCAAGAACAAGAAAAGGAGATGGAAATAAAGTGGAAACAAAAAACAGAGAATAACCATTTTGAATAGTGTTTTAGTGAAGATAAAAAAACCTACTATACGATTGACTTAGAGGACAATGCAGTAACATTGTCCTTTAAGTCAATCTTATAGTACACCAAACACCAATATATCTTAGTATATTTTAGTATATCTTAGTACACCAAGGAATGTAGGCTACTTCTATACCATTGCGTGCATGAAAAATTGAAGTCAGAACTTTAAAGCAAGGTTCAGTTAGATGCATAATCACTGTGGAAAAGCCCACAGAAGGGTGCTCAGCGTTGGTGGTGATACCAAAACCTAATGGGGACGTTAGACTCTGCGTGGATGTAACAAAATTAAACAAGATGCAAGGAGGCTAAAATGCCAGAGGTTGAAGAGAGGTAAATCTCAAATATTTAACAAATAAGATACAAATTCCAAATTATGGCAAATTAAATGGACTCTGAGTCAGCGAAATACCAATAATTGGCCATACAACTGGAATGAAAAAAATGGATATACGGTTAAAAAACCTTTAATCGTTATCTTTTTTTGTAAAGTCTCATCGGCCTACTATATTGTAAAACAGTATGATAGTAAGTATTATAAACTATTAAAAACTTATGAACTATTAATGATAGGCCTATACCAGAGATTGCCTCCTGATCGAAATTAAACCAAAATTTTAGTTGATCTTAATCCAAGAAGTTGAAAAACATTTTATAACTAAAACATCTGTTCTTCCTGTTTTTAGCAGTTGTTTCTACAACAGCTGTCATTAGACATATGTTTAATGTTATAAATTTATTGTTTTTAATTGAAATCATTAGCTTCAATCAATTCTCCTTCCTCCAAAAGATTAACATTGAATCTTAGAAAGCATGTGGGACGTAGCCCTGGAGTCCGGACAGCGTGAATCAGAATAGGACTTTGCTCATCTATATGACTATATACCTTTCTAACGGTATGCGCAGATTTCTCCTACAATGCACATGATCTGAGAAAAAAGGAGGAAAAGAAATATGCTTTGCTTGCCTATTATAGAAGAATAGAAAATCGCCCTCAGATCAAAATTCAACCAAATATTTAGTTGATCGAGAGTTAATTATAAAAAAAATTATAAATAAAACAAACTGTTCTTCCTGATTTGCTTTAATTTGTTATTACAACAGCTGTTTCATGATCAATTAATTATCCTTCTCCCATAAGAATAACATTGAAACTTTCAAAGCCTGTAGGGGTAGCCTCGCTAAAAATTTTAACATGGCTAAAAAAATTGAAAAATTATAGTTTTAATACTATGTTGTGTGTGTATCACAGACAACAAATTCTGTTGGTTGAAATTCTGTGACCATTTTCATACGTAAACATCAAATCCATGAATAATCATCATGAAAATTACCTGTCATTTTTGACGGGCTGTTTGCTAGTTATAAAATAAAGTTTATATTGTAAGATAATTATAATTTTGCCGATATATTATATCCACGAATTAAACTATTACAATAGTGAAATGAGACAATTTTGATGTTTAAATATGCAGATGTGCAAATATATATATATATATTTAATTCTACTTATTAACATAGGAACCATAGGCTACTACAAGTTTCGTTTTTGACCGTGTGCGCAATGATGCCACCCCCAAGCGGGGCCTCGAGTGACAACTGTGCGCAATGATGCCCCAAAGTTTGACAGTTTTCTGACCGCTGTGCGCAATGATGCTATCCCCCAGCCAATACGTAACTGCGAACTTTTTTATATATGACTTCCAATCACAAAAAATATAATTTTTGTCATTAGCAGAAAATTCTGAAAAAAATGAGTATACACATTACATAGTTTTAGTAAATAAAATGGTATATTATAGACAGCAGGGGGTTGATGTCATAAGAAGGACATGGCGACATGAATGAAACAGACATGAAGACTGAGAAACATGAATGGACAGTCGGTTGGTTGGCCATTTAGAGGGCAGAGCGGTGTCTGCCTGTTTGAGCCTGGAAATCAGTTACCACAGGAGCACGGGAGTTGGCCCTCTGAGAGGTCAAACGGCGGTCTGATGTCCCATATCTCACCTTTCTCTTCCTTTAATACCCCTACCTTCCGGGGGCTTGCGCAAAATGCCCATTTTAGAAGAAGACGTGCTTAACAGTTAGTCCAGGGTCTCCTTATCCACCACTAACAACTGGTTACCATATTAAATTTACACCAACTTAACATTTTCCTATTTCACATCTGATTGAAAGCCCATTCGTAAATGTAGAGTTTTCCTTTAATTTTTCTTTACTTTAATTTTATTTTCGTTACCAAAGAATAAAGTTAAAAATTTAAATTTTTTAACTTATTTTTAGATCATAAAAAGAAAACTTTCCTTCGGTCAAGGCTTTAACTAAATATATTTTGGACACAAATGCACATAAATTCAATAAAACCAACCAGCTAAATTTTGAGGAGAACTTAATACAGAACATTCCAAAGTCATTTTCTTTGTTATTATACCAGCGTCCAGCGCTCGCACACTGGTCAAAATTCGACCAAACATTTTGTTGATCTTACTCCAATTAGTTTTATAATGTTTTGCAACTGAACATCTGTTCTTCCCGATTTGCTGGCATTTCGTATTAAAACAGCTGTCTAACAATTCAATCAATTATCCTTCCTCCATTAAGATTAACATTGAAACTTTGAAAGCTTGTAGGGCGGAGCCCTGATGGCCGATGCGATTTAAATGGGATTCTGCTCATCCAAGGCGTATAAATATTATACGCACGATACCTTTCTAACGGTATTTGCAAAGATGTCTCCTACGATGTTCTCAAGCTGAGAAAAAAGAGAAAAAGAAACATAATCCTATTAATATATAGATAGTAAACAGTTGGCATTTCAGTGCCGGTTGTTTAATTGCTTCTACTCAGCTTTTATAACGTGTGTTCTTTTGTTTTACTATCAACAGCTGTTTTATTTTGCAATTCCATAAAAATTGTTCCAAATGTTAATATTATGGACAAAAATCAAACTTTAAAGGCTTCCCGTGCCCTTGAGAATGAAAATATCAAAAATCTAAAACCTTATTGCAAAACTAAAATGAGAGACGAATCTTTTGACACCTCAAATGTTTAAATTGATCAAGAAATAAGGGAGGAGTAGTGATCACAAAAATACGGCTTCACATAGTATATAGATAGACTCGCCTACGGCTCGATGGGGGCTCCGCCCCCATGCCCCCTTAGGGGTTGTCCTGCATTCGCAAATTACTTAAGAGCCGAGTTGAAGCAGGTTAGTTCCACAGAAAAACTGGTCCACCATGACAGTAAGAAAACCGGCTAATACACACTACACATAATCAACAATAATAAAAAACTTTGAAAATCGCCTATGGCTAGTTTTAAAAATTACTTCCTAAGTTCCCCTTAATTCGTCAAATTGAGAGAGAGGTAAAATCATAATCAACCATGCAAATATTTTAGGTATCGTGCTGAATGGACGCTCCACCCCTTACAAGCTAATTAGTTGCCCCTATTCGTAAATTGCTGTAAAAATCTCAAACACTGAACAGCCTAGTTGAGGCCTTCGCTTCCATACCCCCTCGTTGTGTTCGCCGAATTAGTTTGTAGTTTACCAAGTGTTAAACGTTTAAGATCTTCCCATAATATTTTTAATTAAATTGTTAAGTACCCCTTACACCCTAATTAGTTGCCCCTATTCGTAAATTGCTGTAAAAATCTCAAACACTGAACAGCCTAGTTGAGGCCTTCGCTTCCATACCCCCTCGTTGTGTTCGCCGAATTAGTTTGTAGTTTACCAAGTGTCAAACGTTTAAGATCTTCCCATAATATTTTTAATTAAATTGTTAAGTACCCCTTACACCCTAATTAGTTGCCCCTATTCGTAAATTGCTGTAAAAATCTCAAACACTGAACAGCCTAGTTGAGGCCTTCGCTTCCATACCCCCTCGTTGTGTTCGCCGAATTAGTTTGTAGTTTACCAAGTGTCAAACGTTTAAGATCTTCCCATAATATTTTTAATTAAATTGTTAAGGATTTTAAAAGCAACTATACTGTAGTAAACGAATTGTCGGCGGATTTGACGCCATGCCTGGCCTCACCCTTCTAACGCAAAAAGTATAAAATAAATAAAAGTAATAAAATAGATGACAATGTAGAATGAATAAGCTAAATAAAATATTTTGAAGATCAATGAAGAAATAAACAATTTCACTGAAACAAAAACAGGAAAACATGAATAAATGGTTTGGAACCTGCCAAAGTCCCCTGTTATTCAAAAAAACTATTCGTTATAAAATAAAAATGTATGTTATGAAATAATTATTTATTATATAATTATTCTAGTCACTTACCTTAAATTGTGTCGAGTTAGGGTTACAGGGATATTTTACAAGTTCAGTGAATGCAAAATTCGAACTTCAATTAAAATATAACTGTAGTTAGTTCTACAAACAAGTTGTATGAAATTCAGTAATAATAAAAGTTGTAAATCGGTCTTAAAATAACGATTTGAGATACGACAAAAAGTGAAAGGTTTAAAAGTTAGATTTATGTCACCAATTCACAAACAATCTATACTTTAACAGTATAGGTAACAGAGAACTCCGTTTATATCCAACAGGTAAGATAAAAACACATAATATTAAATGACATTAATTATAATTTTTAAGTTCAATTTTTAAGAGTGTTAAACTTTTAAATATAGGGAATTTCTTTTAATATCACTGTCAAGCTAACTTAATACAAAACTCCAAGCTTATGGGGAAGCAAAATGCAAAAATTCAGCTACTTACAGCTAAGTTAATGGAATGTTTCTCAGTCGAACTACAAAAACAATAAAAACCTTGAAATTAGGAATAAGTTCCGTACTTCAAGCTCTGTTCAATGTTTAAAGAGTGTTAAACTTTTAAATCTAGTAGATTTCCTTTTAAGCTAAGTTAATTATACAAAAACTCAAGCTTCTTAATACAATATTACTGTAGTTACTGAATAAAGTATGGCAAGTATTAATTAAACATTGCAAATATACCTCAAATAGCCGGAGACCAAAGTTTTGGGTCAGTAAGTAACTAACGATTATAAAACAATCAGTTCCGCCTATAGTAGGCAAATAAAAAGACATAATTTTGACATTCATCACAATTATTTTTTAAGTTTGAGAATTTATTTTTATCGGTGATGTCCAATATATGTGCATGCGCAATTTTGAAGGATCTAAAAAATATTACTGAATTTATAAAAAAATTATCTAAACATCCCACAAAAACAAATTAGTAAACGTTAAAAAACGTACTGGAGGGTTTAGGACCAACAAAACGTTATATAAAACACACAATATAAACTGGCATTAGTTATGAATTATTTATGAGTCAATTGTTTAACACTGTTACACTTCTAAATACAGAAAATTTCCTTATAATATTACCGTTAAGCTAATTTAATACAAAACTTAAAGCTTATGGGGAAGCAACATGCAAAATTCAGCTAAATACAGCAAAATTAAACAAAATGTTTTTCAGTAGATCCATAAAAGCAATATAAAAACTTGAAATTAGGAAAAAATTCCCTACTTCAAGCTTTGTGTATCGAGTTTGGCATATTTGAAACAAAGTTGTAGTAAAAGATCGTCTCAAATATTTTATAGGCCCAACCGTTTTTGCCACTAACTAAAACTAAGCAGAAAAACTAAAATAATTGTACATTTATTGAAGGACTACGTGGTTGATGAATCTAAAAAAGAAAAAAACACTAAATAACTCCTACATGACATTCCATAAGTATATCTTGGCGATTTATGGAGGGAAATACAGCTATGTATCATACAGCTATGTATCGGAGTTTTTGGTTTTCAAAATAACCTAAATTTTAGTAATTTAAGCTGCTTCCGATAAGTTTGCCTTGGGAGAGGTTAACAAGAAACGATACAAATTAATTTTATTCCTATAATTATATCAATCTATATTATTTGAGGGGGTAAAACTGACAATACAGGTCGGTAAGTTTAGTTCTCGCTTGGGAATCACTCTGTAGCAAGTGATATATATAGGAGATCTACCTTACCGACATTTGACGAATTTCTGATACCCCGATGAGTGAGTGAGTGAGTGAGTGAGTCAGTTACACATTCGGGAGTATATAATTTAGATTTACCTAAAATTTCCATTGTAAATAAATTTTCTTCGTCCTGCAACCTTCCTTTCACAGTTTTGGTTTTAAGATCGCACTATTCAATCAGTGTTAATCTCGGGTCTACTGACACATCTTTAACCAACCATTTATGAACTGCAATTATCTTCTAAACTATTTTCCAGAAATGTTGAATTTTAAATTTTATTATTAAAAAAATGTTTCTTAATTTCTATAACGATCTGTGGAATATTTTTAATAACAATATTTTTTATTGTTCTAAATCACATTATCACTTTTTAAGACACTGATTTTTCATATATCTCTCACTAGGAAAAACCTGTTCGTTTTTAAACAATCTTTAACCGTAATTACTGAATAAATAAATAGACATATCCTTTTTTTCTCAGAGCATATGCTGTTTTACAGGAAAAAAAACTCTTGTAAGACTAACATGAACTTGAATAAACTAAATACTGTATAAAACATAATAAAACTAATATGTGCAATAAATATTTACGATAAGAATATGCAGAATACTTACAATTCCAATTCATCCAGGAACATAAAAATTTAACACTTTAATATTTATTTAAAGGCATGGACTCTCAGAACCTTGAGGTTCCATGGGGGTCATGGGCCTAAATAAGTTAGACCAAAAATAGGCAATACGATACAGTTTCCAACTTAACTTTTGGTAATTGAAGTTGCTTGTCCTCTCTGTTTTTTGTGGCGCTGATACATCCGATCCATGTTGACAAATCTCTCTACCAGGCAAATTGGCTTATTTGTAACCAATTTGCCTATGTACAAGAGAGCAAGTTTCCAACGGCATACGAGTGCTGAAGTCCGGCAGCATTCGAAAAGGCAGACATATGGTCTCATTTCCGAAGGCCATAGGAATAGAAGTATCGCACAACGAAGTTCTGTAGCCTTTGGATACTGCACATTTCTTCATTGGATATGTCGTATACCTATCTGTATTCAGGGAAGCAATAGTATATCAATAAATGGACAATCAAATGAACCAGCTTCAATTTAGATGCCTCAGGTAGAATCGACCGGTATTTGTAGAGCCCAAGTCTACCCAGTGTGAAGTCTACCCAGAGCCAACTGAGAAACGTGAGTCAGTGATGTGATCAGTGAAAGTGACACTACCGTCAAGTATGACGCTCAAAGTCTTAGCAATGTTGTCCACCCTCAAGTCCATGTCATCAAGTTTAACTTGTACGTTTTCACCAAGTATCCTCTGGAGAATAGTACGGTAGTTGGAGAAATGAGGAGAACTGTGTATTTATCTACATTCAACTTGATACCATGTTTCGTTGACCACTCAGTAATGGTTGTCATATTACAGTTCACCCTTTTTAAAATCACTTGGTCCTTTGAACTTACGTCGTAAAATAGGTGCAACTGACAATCATCAGCATATAGACATCCCACATTGCAGAAGCGCACGCAGCTGGTTAGGTATGTTGTGCAAAGAGTGAATAAAATGGGCCCAAGACAAGACAGGTCATTTGCGGTAGGCCTACCCTCTCAAAATTTTTCAATTTATGGAGACACATCAATACACACTCTTGTCACATGCAGTATTTTTTTTCTAAGTACGACTGGAACCAAGCAATCCTGAAAACGAAAACCAAGGTGTTTCCATTTAATGAGGAAACAAGTTTTGTGTCGCTTGTGGTTCATGTATTCAAAGGCTTGGCATAATCAAGAATGATAACAGAGCTACAAATCCCTAGCTGCAAACAAATCTGCAAACATTTTGAGTAGTGCGTTGCATGTACCAACAATTACCCAGTATGTCTTCGAAATCCTGACTGTAGTTTTGGAAGTAAGATTACTTTGTGTATATACTTTAAGATTTGGCGTATAACTATTTCTCAAGTAATTTAGAAATAACTCGTAAGACTGAAATTGGTCTAATGTCATTAAATTTAAAGGGTTTGTCGTTTTTGGTAATGGACGGACAATTATTTTCTTCTATGTTTCAGAAAACCTGTCTGTATAGAGTTTCATTCATTACTTGTAATAGCACCTATAACATAAATGGAAAAACTTGCGTTACAATTTGTCATAAAAACCTCATTCAATTATGATAACTTTAATCGTTGGCATTCACGATTTTTAACTTTATCTGTCAATATAATTTGAAGGCAATATATCGCAAACAGATAGCTATCGCCCGGCCGGTCACGTGACGCGTCTGTTGTCAACGTTGGCGGATGTAAAGCCCCGTAGTTTATGTGACACCTGCCAGGTGGAGTCTCCGTTCCCAGGTGCTGAAGCTTCCCTCTGCTTCTACCTCATTTGTTCCCTCGATTCACAATTCCCGACCGAATTTTATGACACCACGTGCGTAACTTGCAGCTGCAGCGTTTTGTAATTTTGGAATATTGGTCTTGAACGGTTTTGGTTAAGCGGATGAATCTTATCCACTATTTTTAGATTTTAACGTTTTCGAGTCACTTGTTAGGCCTGTAAAGCCTGCAATTTTCAAACCTTATTATTAAACTAGGAGTAGGCTCATGCCTATTTCGCGCGTATGGGGATGAACGAACAATAAATCTGTATCGGCAGTTACAAATTTAAGTTATTTTGAAAAATAACACATCTATTAATTCACACACGTAACTGCATTGGTAAGAAAAGTTATACTATTGAAAGTTGGTTTGTTTAACATATTCGTAAAGATTGTACTTGTGAAATAACGAGTTGTATTTAGTGTAGTAATACAAAAGCAGGAAATATTTTTCAAAATCCTTCCTCAAGGCCTATGTCTGGCGCATTGACATTGGGTAAGAGGGGGTTAAAAGGATAGAGCGATAGTGTAAACTAGAGGTCGCCTCCTGATCGAAATTCGATCGAACTTTCAGTTGATCTGGACCCAAGAAGCTTAAAAACATTTTATTACTTACATCTGTTCTTCCTAATTTTCTAGCGTTTTTTTTAACAACAGCTGTCTTATGATTCATTCAATTCTCCTTTCTCCATAAGATTAACATTGGAACTTTGAAAGCCTGTGGGGCGTAGCCCTGGGGTCCGATGAGAATTAGAGTGTGATTCTGCTCATATACAGGACTATACCTTTCTAACGGTATGCGCGGATTTATCCTACGATGCACACGAGCTGAGAAAAAAGGAGGAAATGAAACATGCTTGCGTATTAATATATAGATTTGTCTGAGTTCGCATTGTCGCTTAACAATGCAGAGCTCTCGCGGGTATAAATTCATCGTACACCACCTTTATGCTTTGATCGACTTTAAACCATTAGAACACAACATGTATTCAAAATAAATAAATAAAAAGCGAATAAAATATCCCAAGTCCTTATCTTTAAAACCGTCCCGCATTTATCGGACTTAAAAGGGGGCAGGCGAAGCACACACGACGTTCTGAGAGGAGCCCTTTCACCTCTCACCAACGCAAGCGCAACTAAACTAAACAATTTCTAATTCCTTTATTTTAGGAAATTCAAAAACAAAGGATTGTTATTTTACACTAACATTTGGAATAATGCACCAACGAAAATATACTGTATCTACTAAGTTTGCGAAAAATGTACTGTGAAAGTTTGAAATTAATCTGACACTTTCGAGAGTATATTGGTTTGTCATTGAAATCGAAGTTCATCAATAAACCTAAGTTCCAACACTCATGTAAGAGGACTTCTCTCCTCTTAGAATAGTTCATTCAATTAGCCTTCGGTTTGAAATATGCAAACTTGAAAAATATTGTTTGTGTTTTATTTTGGAGTGACTCTAAAAAGATGAAATAAAATTAAATGGAACGAAAAAAATCAAAAATTAAATGAAAATTCTTATTTTTCCAGTAACATAAATTACATCAGCAGAACAAAATGGTAATGTTAGGAAAAGGCCTACATGGGCAGGAGCTTGTACGTAGGCCTATGAGTTGTTGTCTAGTCCCTGTTTCTATGGCCAATTACTAAAAACAGAAGTTTAATGGAAATAAAAAATATTAAATTTAGATTGAACAATGCACTATATTGTTCCCATCCCTACGAAGGATGTAGGGAACACTATCTTCTATATAATATTAACTAGCTAACAGCCCGTCAAAAATGACGGGTAATTTTTATGATGATCGTTCATAATACAATTTGGGAAAAAGTCTGGAAACAATATAATATCTTTGAAAGTTTTTAAGTAACGAAACTAAAACTTTGCAAATTGCGTGCTGATGATGAGCAGAATCGCATTGTATTTCACATTGGTCCCCAGGGCTACGCCCTACAGGCTTTCAAAGTCTCAATGTTGATCTTATAGGAGAAGGATAATTGATTGAATCATTAGAAAGCTGTTGCAATACCAAATGCTAGCAAATCAGAAAGAACAGATATTTCAGTTATACAACTTTTTAAAATTAATTGGCTCAAGATCAACACTGAATCTTCGAATTTCGACCAGTGGGCGATCTCTAGTATTGGCAAATGGCACACTTAAATGAAAATCATGAAACATCCTAAAAAAACTTAACGATTTGCATGATACCCTAATGACCTGCATGACCCTTTTCTAAATACAGTACTTAATTTATAACTCAACCATTGCCTACCTGAAACTAATTGTCAACTCCATGACTTAGTTTACAGAAATATCTGTAAGAGGAATTTATTGGGAGGGTCCAATAAATAACTCACCTCTCAAAATTAAGTGTATATGATCTGAGACTATTCGCAAATTCATAACTAATAGACATCTGGCCAATCATTGGGCACTTAGGCTTTTTAAGAGTTGTTTCCCGGAATGCCGCACAAGCTGAGTGTTTTAGTTTTAGGCCATTTTTCCCCAAAACCCTTTTCTCATGATCACAAAATGATGCTGAAATTAAAACTGGACAAGAATACTGGCAACATATTGGAGAAACCATACCCCCGTTATCGTAGCCAAGTAGACCTTGAACTTAGCGTCTGCAGTTGTGCGTTTCTCAAGTAGCCCTACATGCTTATCGGTGCCCTTGCCCTGCGATGAAGGGTTGCCACTCACGACCAGTGGCTGACAGCTGCCGAGATGGATACAATGGGTTAGTTTGACAGGGCCACAAAGCTGGCTGCCTCTTTGTTTTAGCGCCACAATGGGCAGGCGCGCCGTGACACCGTGGGCCACAACAGATGCAGGACGGATTCAGCACAACTATACTCAAATTAGTGTAATGGGCTTGTAATGGAGCTCATGGCTGCCCTGCCCTCGCTCACCCGCCATTGTTTGCTTGTTTTGCTCCCCGATGTGTGGAATGCGGGATAATAGTTTTATAGCGGGGTGGGTTCGAATCGATAACGCGCAGGCTCCGATTTTATGATTTGGGGTTTACTAGGTTTGGATGAAAATATTCATGATTGAATTATGTTGTAAGATAAGATGATCGGTTGACAGAAAGAGTGGGACTCGATTCTTCAATGTCGGTACTGTTGGTAGTTGGTAGTGCTTCATAGCTTTTCTCTTTAACCTTGATAACAAAGACTCTAAAGAAAGGGAGTATACTAAAACACTTATAAAAAAGTCTGGTTTTAGAACTGTACGCTCAATAACCGTATACTAGGGGGCCCGTGCAGTGCAATGCGCTGCATATCGTATAGAGTATTAAACGCTCTGTGGTAATGGACAGAGTTACTCTGAATAAAAATTAAATTTTAGTGAAAATTAGATCAAACATAATGGCGTTTCATTAATCGATCTTAATTACTAATTCTGCAACTTGCTAATGTGACACTGTTGAGATTTGGTGTTTGTTCTTTTAGTTAAAAATTAGCTAAGATTAGGCCTACGTTCTTTTGCTGATTTGTCTTAGGGCCTCTGCCTAAACACTCCTATAAAATCTAGAATAAATTCACAGATGTTGGATCTACTTAGTTCATCAAACATTGAACTTAAATGACAACAGAATAAAAATCAACATTTTATTATACAACTCCCCGGTCCTGCATGAGTTAATGTAGCACTCACTGCTGCTGATATAAGGTAGTCGTCGATATAGTGAATGAGTCCACATTACTATTAAAAAAGAATTAAATCCCCTATAACTTAATTTTCCATGACATTACATCATGTAAATAAAGAAATCACTAAAATAAGGAGAATCTACATCTTTGTTAGTGTGGTCCATTTTGGTTTTATGTGGTATTTATATTTTGGTTGAAATTTTTCTTTGTATAAACCATACTTGTAATAAGCTTGTTTTCTACACCGGAGTTAAAATACTTTAAATGTCGTTTATTTTAAACAGGAGTTTTAATATGTGTAGCATTCTGTATTAAATTGTTGTATAGTATAATAGTAAACAAACAGGTTATAACACCTACAAACAACTATCCCTTTTCCTTATGGTTTACAGAGTTTGAAAACCCATGCACACAAATTTAGTGTTCTTTTTTAATATTTGTAAACTTTCGTTATTGTAATCAGACAACCCATAAGACCCACGTCAAAAATTGACCATTCTTTTGACACCTCAAACTTTAAAATTGGTCCAGAAGTAAGGGAGGAGTAGTGTTAACAAAAAAAGGGCATCACGTATTATATATAGATTTATCAGAGCAATTACGGTCCAAATAAACAGGCCTTCAGTCTTAAACATAGCAATGGTTAATTACTACGCCTTTACTTTAATTAATATAATTATATAATATGTTCCCATTAAGTAGGTTATTGATCTGTTTATTTTTAATTGTTTTTGATCGACTTATTTATTTATAATTGGAATATACTGTATTTGTTAAATTACATAGGTGCGAAATGAATGGGCAAGTAATAACACGCAATTTCGAAACTCCCAAAACAATCTAGGCCTATTAGTTCTGATTTACAAAAGGGTGATGCGTCATCATATCGTAATTAGAGGCCTATCTCTCTTGTACATGCAGTCTAAAAAAATTACAACATCAATTTTATTCAACAAAATAATAGAAAAATTTGAAGCAATTAGGGCCTATAATACATGAGTTAGAAATGAACTAACTAAAATAAAAATAAGTAATATGAAAACTATTGTTTAGATCTGGAAGCAAGTTTTACCCCAAGCGACTATTCTTTACGTCGTTCATGTGCTTTGCCTTCGTGTCGCTTAGTGATATTTGCCTTTGGATATAACTCAGTGGTTCCCAAACTTTTTTAACCCATGGCTCCCTTTCAGTACAAACATGGCTTGGCGGCGCACTTAAAATAATTTACCCATTTTGCATTGTATTACATTACAATTACATTTTAAATTTATCTTTTAAACAGTTGACGGTTAATATATTCTTACATAGCGCTTTAAATAAGATTGTTACTATGATACAGAATTCAGAATCTTAAACATTTCTCACAGATTGGTCAGTTAGTTAAAGCAGAAAACCACTAGCCCGGGGGCCACCGTCACCGTCCGGCACCGGCGGCGACCGGCGCGGCGAGTCCCGGCAACATTGCTTTGCATTGATTTAAATGGGCGGTAACCCACTATACCCGTCCGGCACGGCTCCGTACCGTCACCGTCCGTCACCGGTGGCGACCATTGCTCTTGGGGGCATTTTCGCCGGCCGGCGGACCCGTCAAATTTTGCAGTCGACTTCCAACTTTCATTGTGGTACATCGACAGTGCCATAAAAGCTGCGTACAATGAATACGGATGAAATGTTGATGGAATTTACTGTATTTCTCGTGGAACTCCAGTAGCTCAAGCAAATCATAAAATTTCTTCTGTGACATACGGAAGTACAAAAAGAATTTCGCGTCGTCTTTTTTCAAATCTTCAAACAAATGGTGAAATTCGCCATATTCTTTTCTACTCTTGAAAATTTCATGGACCCAGAACTTATGCTTCTTTTTCTTTAATCTTTTCTCTTCATGACCACACGTCGCGGCTATCACAAACAACTCATCGTCCGACGAACTCTCCATTGCAACTGCTGTATTTAGCACCATAGCATCGTTTCTGACGGAGATTACCGGGCCGGCAACGGACAAGTGGGTTTGCGCGGAAAAATCGACGACCATCGCAAAGTTTTGTAGTAGGCCTTTTTGGTAGATGACGGCGGCGCACCTGGCACTAGCTCGCGGCGCACCGAGGCGCCGCGGCGCACAGTTTGGGAACCGCTGATATAACTAGTTTTAAAATATGATTATTTAAAACTACTTAATGTATAAAGGCATAGTACAATAGGGATACGTTTTCTATTTATTTCAACTATATTTCAGAGTTCGTTACTGTTGGTACATTAGTATAACAACAAGACCTTTGTCGCGAACGATTTGTTTACTACTGTAGTTACTTTACTTCTGACATTTGTTTACTTTTACTGCCGTCAATTGATCGTTCGTTGATCTACTGGTTTTTATTTTGGACTCTGTGACTATTTCAATCATTAGGCCTACAACTTAAGTTGTTACAAATACTTCATAAAAGCATATTTTTTCATTTTTATTATACCTGAAAAATATAGATTGCTGTTGATAAAAATAAATAAAAAAATTGTATTTCAAGCATAGTATCACAGTGGGAAGTAAACAGTATTAAAATCCTTACTCTATGCATGGCGCATGAAAAAAAAACTTTTTTACCAGCACTAAATAACTAAAAGAGCCCTAAATGCATTTCTTATGGAAAATTTAATCACTGCTCCAAATGACTTCAACAACGAACTTGAATCTACAAATTACGCATATAAAATATAACTCGAAAGTTTGAAGTCGATCTGAAACTTTCTTCGAAAATTATCGTCGGACATTGAAATGGAGTTTCATCAATACAGCGAGGCACCAACACTCATGTATGAGGATTTGATTTCTCTTCGATCTGTTCATCCAATTAATACCTAATTGGATGCATGTATTATTTGTACATCTATACGGTCGTCCAAAAACATGATATCAATAAGAAAATTCAGATAACTGGTAGGCCTAATACTGGCATTTACCCTTATTTACACGAGAAGCTGAAAACTCGCCCTGTGATCCCATTGCTTACGAGAAATGTTGTGGCGAAGTTGCCCAGCAGAAGGTTGATAAGAATTTTTTCAATTATTTCACCATAAAGGTTTATATTACAATATTTTTTCTAGAATTAAGGGATTATCAAAACTAGATATCGTCCCCCGGCCGAAATGCGAAACATTAGTTCTTCCTGATTTGCTAGCATTTGTTTAACAAGAACTGTCTACTGATTCAATCAATTACCCTTTTGTCATAAATTATAATTGAAACTTTGAAAGCCTGTAGGGCCTAGCCCTTGGGACTAGTGTGAATTATAATGTGAGTCCGCTCATTTACAGGAAAGATACTCTTCGTTTTAAAAAGATAGAAGAAGAAAGATACTTACCGTATTTTAGTTTTAAAACTTTCGCTTTAGGTTTGCTATTTCTGACTTACAGAAGTGCCAACAGCCACACTATTTCTACCACCAATACCGACGATTTGGTCAAAATGGCAAAAATAAAACAGTTCACATACAACTTTAAACAATAATTTATTTTTAGCTTCTAAATAACGTTCATAATTATTGAATATTTTCCATTGAACCGCGTGATAAATTCAATGTAAATTTTAACGCTGGAGAGGAGAGAGCCGGTACAAAGAGTATTAATTAATACTCTCAATACCTTCTGGACGTGCTGTCGCGCATATCCTCGTCGAGTGTTGTCGGCTATGGAAGGGGGGGGGGGGGGAGCGGTGAGGGTTGGAGTGCCGTGCTCGCAGTATCAGTGGCCGGCGCGGCGTCGGTGGGGGCGGTAGTGGGGGAGGGGCGGCGCTTCTAGTGCGCCCCCCGCTCGCTAGGTGGCGCATTGTTCCACGTGACGTCAGCCTCTCGTCGTCCCCTTATCCCGCCCCTGACGGAAAGATTCTTTTGTTTTTCACACAGCTCAGATGGGCTTTTTCATAGATTTTGACATACCTCTTACAGGGCTAAAGTCCCCTCCTGTCGCCCCTCAACCCTTTACAACCCCTATCCCCCCGCACTTGCTCGATTTAAAGAGAAACCACCAAAGAGATTTCTCGTCCACTACATGAAAAGATGTCTTTCGTTATTAATACTCGGCAACGACGGGGTCTTAGAAGATTTTTATTATGAAGGTGTTTTAACATATGAACCTTGTTAGGAGTTGCAGTTTATATTCTAATTTGCTTTGGTTGACAAAATATTATTTCTTTTGCGGTTAAGATTAAATGTGTACATTTCAAACATAAAACAGAACACAATTCTTAAAGCTCACTATACACAAGTAGGTAATAATTCGATATAAAAACAGCAGAGAGATTGGCCATTGCATTAGAGATGTTGTTGCATATCATGAAATCGAGCCTAATTTTATAAACTAAATAACTGTATATTATGACCATTATTATTTAATATATACATAAATGATGTTCCACTGCATATTTCATTGGATGAAACTAAAATTATAATGTTTGCAGACGACATTGGAATCAAAGTATCATGCAAAAAACATATTGATCTTAAAGTAAAAATTTCAGAGGTAGCCTAACAAGAAAATTACAATCTTGGTGTGAATCAAACAGACTTATAAATCTTGATAAGACTCAGGAAATTGAATTAAATTACAATGGAATGTTTAAACTTAATTATAAAATTAGATCATTAAAATTCTTGGGGGTTACTCTGGACTGTAATCTTAATTGGACAAATTATACAGACAAAATTAAAAAGAAAATTAACAAAGGAGTATACTGCTTGATAAGATTGAAACATTCTATTACAGAAGATGCCCTTTTACTTGTTTATTACTCTTATATTCATTCAACTCCAAACTATGCCACACTACTATGGGGAAAGTCAATTGATACAGAAAAAATTTTCAAGGCTCAAAAAAGGCAATAAGAGTTATCTGCGGTGTTACCAAAACAACTCACTGTAAGCCATTATTTCAAAAATTAAATATAATGACACTACCGTCAATTTTTATATTTCAAGCACTGACAAATATAAAAGAAAATATTGGAAGTTAGAAGCAAATTATGGAGGAGTGTGAATATTTTTTAAGAGGACACAATAATATACAAATAGTAAAATTTGCAAGAACGCAGAAGAGTTTTACATATTTGAATATTAAATTATACAACAAGTTGCCAGATAATATAAAAAATCTGATTGTAGGACGGAAGGTCCGAGGGTAATCCCTTCAATCGTCGATTGTACAAAAAAAATGACAGGGGCGGACGGAAGGTCAAACCCCGGACCCTAATTAGTAAGCGGACCTAACGTCCGCCCTGTGAAAAGCAGGTAGGCGGATTTAACACTGGTCACCGTGGCGCACGCAACTTCTCTCCGTGGTTCACATAAAGTGTTCAGTGTTTTGGATTTCCATCGTCACAAAGTTATAGGCTTTTTATTTGTGACTAGTATTACAATACTGTGAAACTGAAAGAGTAACAATATTGTATAGAGAGTGAAAATTTGCTTTGAAAGTTAATTTTAAAGTAAAATAGTAAAAATAAAATAAAGAGAGCCTCGGAAAGCATTGTTTGTTTCTACATTTTTCTTGATAATACGTTGTTAAATTTAGATCAACTTGAACCCAAATCACTCCTTTAACAACATGGCTTCGTTAGGACCTGGTTTATGGGCAGTTTTTAACTGGTTTACCACAGCCTTATTGATTAGCATGTTTGAACTTGCTAATTTAGTGTATATATTATTTATATTATTTTGTTGAACAAACCATCATAATCATAAAAAATCTTTATGTAAATTGTTAATTTTTTATATGCCGCTAAAGTACAGTATGTTTTAGCGAATTTCCCATAGGGAATAAGCTATTACCGCAGGTCTCATGGTGAGACCTAAGCCCGGGACCATGTTACTTTTTCGTTTTGAGGTGCCCAGAGACCAAAAATAATAGTCACTAAAATTTATATATATATATATATATATATATATATATATATATATATATGTATATATGTATATATGTATATGTATATATGTGTCCCTAGACACGATAACTCTCGTAAAAATGGTCCGATAGACACCAAATTTAGTAGAGATGTGTAATCCTACGTTTATTCGGATGAGTTCGAAAACCAGACATATCGACCTACGGAAGGGGTAGTTTTAGGGGGTTTTGTACCTCAAAAATGGGTTTTTTTGCATTTTTCATATGTAAATTTTAAAAATTTTAAATTTTTATTTTTTACTATTGGATTTAGCTCAAAAAAACACACAATTTAGTATTTTGAAGCTTTGCCTCTATCTCCACTGGTTACCGAGATATTACAAAGTCTAAAGACAGTACGTTGTGTTTTGGGGCTCCAATGTTAATCTTATGGAGAATAAGGATGTGTTAATATTTCACTTATTAACCAATATTTTTGGATGAAAATTGGTATTTAGCTTCATTTGGTTGAGATTCGTCCATTTAAGGTAAAAAATCTTGGTTTTTGTACTTATCATGGCAGCAAACCTGCATACTTTTTTCCCATGTTAATCATATGGAGAATAGGCAAACTCTTTTATTTATGGACAGATATTGATGAAATTTACTATATGGCTTTATATGGTCGAAATAAATTTTTTCTAAACTAAAAACCTACTTTTAGTGTCCCCCATGGCAGCATACCTGCATACTCTTTCCCTATATTTATCTTAAGGAGAATAGACATTTATCTCCCTATTTATGAGCACGTGATAAAATTTCGTTCACAAGTTTAGCTGGTCAAAATTAATATTACTAATTTGGAAATTCGCTGAGTACGCAGGTCTGCTGCGACGGGGGTATTTTTTTAACTTGATCCTCCTCCTGAATATTAGGGTGAGGGAGAGACGATTGGCATATTGAAATGTATTCAAAAAATAAGCTCGTGAAAACATTTTACAGTACCAGATATTCTTTAACAACGTCCCATATACTTTTATAACGTTTTAATTACTATCCTATACTCTTATACGAGCAATGTTTGCTTGTTTGCTTGTTTGCTTGCTTGCACAATTATCTCAAAAACGGCTCCGACGATTTCCTTCAAATTTTGGAATAAACTTAGTTTTACCTTAAAAATATGATTGAGATGGGTCTCGCCCCCAGGGAAAATCTAATTTTTGCTAAAAATTAAAGTTTAAAATTACAAAATTTTAACATTGGGCTTATGGGTTGCCATGTTGGCAACGAATTAACAACATATAAACAAGAAGTACATTCAGAACTTCAAAAAGAAATGTAACAGCTGTTTATGTTCTGATATTTAAATTTACTAATATTTCACCGAGCAACGCTCGGTCCTCCTGGTACTAATTTCTTACAGCAGTAACTCCAAATCAGCTGTATGTTTGTAACCCAAACCTATGCCTTGTTGAAAATGTAGCCATATCATTTCTAAACCACAGTTGAATTTCTTTTAAGTAGAAGCGGTTCATATTAGGTGGAATATCTTTGACAATGTTTATTATGTATATGTTAAAAATGGGCTATAGTTTATTTCGCAACACAAATATATTTTCTGCTGTCTATTTTATGGTCATCTTGAACTGGGATAAATAAATAAAATACATCTAAGAACATATGTTTTTTTATTAAAAATCTAAATACTTCCTCAGGAAGGCCTGATGTATACATTTAAATAAAAACAAATTTAACAATCTTATGCAAAAATATAAATGAAAACATAACGTGAATCAATATATAGTCTATAACAATACAATATTAGGCCTATACATTGAAACAAAATGATTTCTTGTATTTTTTAAGCGCTGCATACCAAAATATAAAAGACAACAATTCAATGTAAAATTATGACAAAAATCAATCTAACTATTAATTTAACACAATATAAATATATAAAAGGAATCATTGAATTAGGATCATGGATCACGATACGGATTGAGTATTTTAAGTCGAATATTGATGTTTGATCTATATTGACTGTGTAAGGTCAAGCACAGTAAACAATACTGTCAATATTTATCACGATCCAGAATAACATTAGGCCCTATCCGTATTGAGCGTGTATTGTTAATCACATGTTATTTTCCTACCCTCTGGATTTTGAACAGAAATAATCAGAAATCATTCATATTTTACGATTTAAGACTCTGTTCAGGAGATGTAATGAATGAGTAGGCTATAACATGTTTGTATTGCATTTCCACTTCAAAATTAATGTACAGTTTTTCATTGTAGGCCCTACAATATTTAACAAAATTTCATTTAATGATTGTCCCTGTCAACCCTCGTCAAACAGTCTCAAACGGCGAACGCAGGGGCGGACGTTAGGTCCGGGCACGATCTGCCATTAGAGGTTTGACCTTGTGTCCGCCCCGTCAAAACAGGTAACAAATTTCCAGGTCATTTCTGAAGCCCGGACCTTCCGTCCGGCTGCCAAAAAAATCTACCTTTCAAATCCAACAAGAAGACTTTGAAAATTATTTTAACTGAAAATTGTATTTATAATATAAATGAATTTTTTGAGCTTAAGTTAGATAACTAGTTATATATGTAATTTCAAAATCTATTGTATTTGTATTTAACATTGTAATGTGTCTAAAAACACCAATGCAATAAATATTATTATTATAAAATATGAATAAAACGTTTTGGAAGACGAATATATCCAGAGAAAATTATCAACTTTAAATTAACAGTAGGCCTATACTATGGTTTAGTGGCTCGTAAATTATTTTATAGATTCTGAATGTTTCCCTTAGTTTTGCTTAATTTCTTGGTTATTATCAAACTCCCCAAGGTCTCCCAAATCATTGTGAACTGAAGAACTCATGTGTCCATAAAATAACCAATAAATACGTTTCAGAATCATTCAAAGTTATACGATAATGAAAAGTAAAGTAAAAAAGTATCCCGAGTCTCGGAACGTCTTGACAATTTTTGAATCGATACAATAGACCCCTAAAACTTTGAAAACGCATATTATGTACCATAAAAATCTACTCTTTGATAATAAGGAGTGTATCGAAGTCAGTATTAAACTTTTTTATAGAGGAAAATTGACAAAATATGTGGTTAAATAGCTTATTTCAAACTTTTTATTCAAAAAATTGTAGCCATAAGAGGTTATTTTTCAAGTTTCCCCTAAAATTTTGTACGGTACGTAATATCGTAAAATCTGAAGGTTTATAAGCATAAAGGGACCTTATTGTTGCTGGGAATATAGGCCCTAAATACATTATTGAATTCTCCACAAAAAATGTCATAGTAACATTTAAATTAATCATATTTTTTTATATTTGTGTTATTTGATAAGCTTTTAAACAACACAAATTTATATTGGATGATAATGTATATTTGAAACAATGAAAAATTAACTAATTATAAATCAGGCTTAGCATACAAACTTTGTTACTTCTTATTATTAAAACACGATTTTATCAATGATGAATCAGATATTGATGAAAACTTAATATATGGTCAAAATACATTTTTATATGCTAAAAAACCTACTTTTAGTGTTCCAAATGGCAGCCATACCTGCATACTCTTTCACTATATTTATCATAAGGAGAATAGACATTAGTTTCCCTATTTATAATGAACACGTGATGAAATTTTGTTCGCATAGGTTCATCCAAGAAAACTAGAATGTAGATACATGTAGAATCTAGATACATGTAGAATGTAGATTCTCCTTGGCCCTATACATTCTAGATACTGTGGGGTTCATCTAGTCAAAATTAGTATTACTAATTAAAAAATTCGCTGAG